>QEPC01001478.1:5070766-5082813 GCA_003113815.1 Sphenodon punctatus
GTGAAGCGATTCAAGCAGGAGTGAGTGATCAACAGTGTCGAAGGCAGCAGAGAGATCAAGGAGGACAAGAATAGAGTAAAGGCGGTTGGATTTAGCCACAAGAAGATCATTGGTGATCTTAGCCAGAGTGGTTTCAGTGGAGTGAAGGGGGCGGAAGCCAGGTTGGAGGGGGGCAAGGGAGGAGTTGGCGGAGAGGAGGTCGAGGCAATGGGAGTAGACAACGCGTTCAAGGAGCTTGGAAGCAAAAGACAGGAGCGAGACAGAACGGTAATTAGAGGGTTCAGAGGGATCCCAAGGCAGAAGAGAGATCAAGGAGGACAAGAATAGAGTATATATATATAAATGACTGTAAACAGAGATTAATTGATTAGCTGAATGTTTCGGCTTCCTCCCTCATCAGTAGCTCAGTTGATTTTTGAAATAAAATGTATTGTGAGCACAGCTGACAGTTCTTTGAACTCTGAGGGTAGAGAGAGTTCTAAGGTGAGCCAAGGAATGCAATAGCACATACAAGAAAAGATAGGGGTTCACATGTTATCGTCTAAGTTAAGGCCGTTGTGCATGAAGGTGTCAAGTCTGTAGTTCCAGAAGTTTCCCCTGGTGTCCAGTAGTTTTGCGTTTCTATAGGGACGATTTCTAGGTCAGCGAGCATGTGATCTTCTGAATTAAAATGTCTAGCAACAGGCTGTTCCGCTTTCTTAGTGATGATGGCTGACTTGTGATTTCTGAACCAGGTACGGAGGTCCATGGTGGTTTTCCCCACATATTGCACGTGACATCCCTTATGTATACATTGTATCACATAAATTATATTGCCTGATGTGCAGGTGATGTTTTGTTTGATGGTATAGGTCCTGTTTGTAGTGCATATAAAAAACCAAACACCTCCGCAACCCACTCATTTCACTCCTCCATCTCTCAGCTAGGACGTTCCCTCTCCCACCTAATTATATAAAAGAGGCGTATTTAAAACAGGTCCTTGCCTAACCTTGAAGCTGGGTGGGGATTGTTTGGTTTGTTTTAAAGCAAACAAGAATTAAACTCAATTACATATAACATCTTCAGCAACGGCCACTTGAAGTTCTTTGAAATTAGTTGCTTGGTTTTTAAAGAACCATGTTAAAACAGCTGCTATGGGCCAGAAATCTTACCCAACTTTGTCAGGTGGTAGAGCTTTCAAAAGGATATTGGAAGATCAAGGGTTCAAGCAGAGGATATATGCATATGTGATTTCTTTAGTATTTCAAATGTGTTTATAAAATTTAGTTTCCATATGAGATGCCAGATATATATGCCCTATATATGCCAGAAGTATATGAGGCATACTTAAACGGAAGCTTGACTTAATAAACATCAGAGAATCAACACAACTAAGAAACTATAATGGCAACTGTCCCTTCCCCCCCTTTTTCTTCATTCACTAGAAAAGAGCTT
Source organism: Sphenodon punctatus (assembly GCA_003113815.1). Taxonomy (NCBI): domain Eukaryota; kingdom Metazoa; phylum Chordata; class Lepidosauria; order Sphenodontia; family Sphenodontidae; genus Sphenodon; species Sphenodon punctatus. The sequence goes on from QEPC01001478.1 coordinate 5,072,201, forward strand.
GGTATATTACTCACTAGTAAAATAACTTTGTTGAACTCTTTCAAAATAGAAATGTGGCTGATTTTAATGTACACCAAAAGTCCGTTGTAGCTTTGGGACACTCATATTAAACATGCCTGGTTTTTCTGCTGTACTCTGCCCTCATGTCCCTTCTACGAGATTGTTTAGAACATGAGTTCAGATATCTTTTTATTGTACCAACTTCCATTGGTGAGAATATGCAGGCTCTTAGGCCACAGAGGGCCCTCCCATGGGTGTATAAAAGGTACTATCATGATGACTTTGCATGCCTGATGAAGGTCTCTGTCTGGTGCAAAAGCTTGTACACTCACCAACAGAAGTTGATCCAATAAAAGATATCATCTGAACTACTTTGTCTCCACCTCTTACATTTGGGACCAACAAGGCAACCACACTTTATCTAGTCTTAGAAAATGAGGGTGCAGCTCATAGTATCTCACCTTGCAGAGCAGGGGGTTATTTGAAAGGAAATTATTGACAAAGTGTATAGGAAGAACAATCAGTGCTAGTGCAATTCTAAATCAAAACTGTTTGTGCATGAAATTACAGCATATTACCCAAGGCTACAACAAATTTTTGGTATATATATTTTTGGGGTCCAAGGTGCCTGAGGAGTGTGTCGGTCATCGCCCCCCCGCTGAGGGAGAGGGAGGTGCCGGGTCCAGGGTCCGCACGTGGGGGACTGGTGCTGTTGAATGCGAGGTCCGTTGTCAACAAGGCCCCAATTATCCATGATTTAATCTTGGATGGGGTCGTGGACCTCGCATGCATCACAGAAACCTGGCTGGATGATCTGACCGGTCCAACTTTGGCGGATCTTGTTCCGGCTGGGTATGCTGTGCAGCATCAGCCCCGCACGGGTGGCCGGGGAGGTGGTGTAGCTATTGTTTTTAGGAAAGACTGGCCTGTTAGGAGGTATCCAGTTCGGGAGATTATGGGTGTAGAGGTCCTGCACGTGGTGTTCGATTTGGCTGGGGGCAAGCTAGGGGTGCTGCTGGTGTACCGGGCCCCTTCCTGCCCGGCGGCATCCCTTGCCGCTCTAGCAGAGCTGGCCTCGGAGGTGGTGTTGGGCTCCCCCAGGACTTTGGTTCTGGGGGACTTCAACATCCACGCCGATGCCGGTCTTGTTGGGGCGGAGCGGGAGTTCATGGCCGCCATGGCAACCATGAACTTGTCCCAGGAAGTTATCTGCCCGACCCACGTGGGGGGACATATCCTCGACCTGATCTTCGGTTCTGGCCTTGAGGCGGGGGGTCCGGTTGTGGGGGAGGTTACAGCGGTGCCCTTGTCGTGGACGGACCATTATCTCCTTCAGGCCGGTCTTCTAGCGCACCCCCTCCAGAAGGGGAAGGGACCACTTAGGATGGTCCGCCCTCGGAGGCTGATGGAACCCCAGCGGTTCCAGGAGGTCCTGAGGGAGTTAACCCTGGACGTGGACGGCCACTCTGTGGATGAGCTGGTCCGGCATTGGAACAACTTGCTGGAGGAGGCCATTGACAGGGTGGCTCCGAGACGCCTTCTGCCTTGGTCTCGTCACCGCAGGACCCCTTGGTTTACTGAGGGGCTGCGGTGTATGAAGCGTGTAGGCAGGAGGCTAGAGCGACGCTGGCGTCGGACTCGATCTGACTCCGATCGTCTTCTCCATAGGGCCCATTTGCGGTCCTATGTTGAGGCTGTGAGGACGGCGAGGAAGGAGTTCCTTGCGGTCCTCATAGCGTCTGCGAAGTCGCGTCCGGCGGAGCTGTTTCGGGTGGTGCGGGGGCTGGTTAGTCCGGCCTCCCTCCGCCTGGATGGGGACTTGTCCCGGGCCCGCTGTGAGGAGTTTGTCACCTACTTCGCAGACAAGATTGCTCGGATTCAGACCGACTTTGACGCTGGGTTGATGGCAGTAGGGGAAGAGCGCGGGGGGGCGGAGGGCCCGTCTGGTCCATCTTTGTGGGGAGAGTTTCGGGAAGTGACGCCGGCCGATGTGGTGGATGTCCTGGGGTCTGTGAGGGCCACGTGTTGTCAACTGGATCCGTGCCCGTCCTGGTTAATAAAAGCTTCCGGGGAGACGTTGGGGACGGTGCTGGCGAGGGTAGTGAATGCGTCCCTTCGGCAGGGGAGGTTGTCGCCTTGCCTTAAAGAGGCTGTGGTGCGCCCCCTGCTGAAAAAACCATCGTTGGACGTAGACGCGCTCGCCAGCTACCGACCTGTCTCTAACCTTCCCTTTTTAGGGAAGGTTATTGAGCGGGCAGTGGCGCTCCAGCTCCAGGGTCATCTAGATAACATCGGGCTCCTTGACCCTTTTCAATCTGGGTTCCGCCCCGGCTATGGCACCGAGACGGCGTTGGTGGCCTTGGTGGACGACCTCCGCCGGGAGATGGATGCAGGATGTTCGACATTTCTCATCCTGCTAGATCTCTCGGCCGCTTTTGACACCGTGGACCATGGGCTGCTGTTGAGACGGCTGCGTGACCTGGGGGGTCTGGACGGGACTGTTCTTGAATGGTTCCGCTCATTCCTCTCGGGGAGGAGCCAGCGGGTGGTGTTGGGGGAGGAAACATCGAGCCCCCGCGCCTTACCGTGTGGCGTTCCGCAGGGATCGATCTTGTCTCCATTATTATTTAACATCTATATGCAGCCCTTGGGGGAGGTCGTGAGAGGGTTCGGGGTGCGATGTCACCAGTATGCTGATGATACTCAGCTGTACCTCTCGTTTTCTACTGACCCAGACCCTGCTGTCTCGGTGCTATCCCAATGTTTGGAGGCCGTGGCGGATTGGATGCGGCGGAGCAGACTGAAGCTCAACCCAGATAAGACGGAGGTGATGGTGGTGGGGAGGGCGAAGGGGGTGGTGGCCCCCCTGGTTGGGGGGGTTTGCCCCCCTGTAGCTCAGCAGGTCCGGAGTCTGGGGGTCATATTGGACGCAGACCTGCGGCTGGAGCGGCAGGTGGAGGCAGTCGCTAAGGCTGCCTTCCGCCAGCTTTATCTGGTACGTAGGCTGCGTCCGTATGTCTCTGGCCCGGACCTGGCCTCCCTCATCCATGCCTTCGTCACCTCGCGGCTCGACTACTGTAACGCGCTCTACGTGGGGCTTCCCTTGTTCTTGGCCCGGAGGCTGCAGCTGGTGCAGAATGCGGCGGCCCGTCTTCTTACGGGGACGGGTCGCCGGGAGCACATTACACCGGTGCTCCGAGCGCTGCACTGGCTGCCGATAGTGTGCCGGGCCAAGTTCAAGGTCCTAGTAATGATCTATAAAGCCCTATACGGCCTTGGCCCCTCTTACCTTAGGGACCGCCTCGCCCTTCGCGCCCCGGAACGACTCCTGCGGTCTGCCGGGGGTGCCCTCCTGGAGGTCCCCCGTGTTAAGCGGGGGGCCACGATGGAGCGGGCATTCTCGGTGGTAGGGCCGCGGCTGTGGAACTCCCTTCCGGAGGAAGCTCGCCTGGCCCCTAGCCTGTTAAAATTCCGGCGTAACTGTAAGACCTGGCTGTTCGCCCAGGCCTTTGGGAGGGAGGGTGAGTAGGGTGGGGGTTTTTTAGTTCCCCCACCTATTTCTGGTTTTTATATTGCTGTCTAGCCCTGTTAATTAATTATTTTTATAATATTTATGATTATTTTAAAACTGTTTTCATTGTATTTTAAAATGCTGGAAGCCGCCCCGAGCTGCATGGCAGGAGGGGCGGGGTAGAAGTTTATAAATAAATAAATATATGGAAGAAAGTCAATCTCTCTCATCAAGCAAGACTTTAGAATATCCCACCCAACATTGTGTTCTAGACAGGATTGTCTCATGAAAAATGTGACATCTGGTCATCTAATGAGGTCTGTTAGACATGGCTGAAAAATAAATGCTATTATAGAGGCACCATTACCTGTTTCTCAGTTAAGGTTAAATTAACTTTTACACACAAGTTACATATCCAACTCCTTTGCTATAGGTGCAGTTCGTGCATATAATACAAACAGACATTTGTAGGACAAAACAGACTTGATCTGACAAGAGAGAGAGGAAGGGAGAGAGACAGCAGCGTCCCTTTAACTGCTGCTACTCGACTCACTATGCAATATGTGAACTTACCCCAACTACACTTTTTTGGGTGTTTTTAAATAAGCACCTCCCCACCCATTGTGTATGTTGCAGGGACTCATATGGCGCCAATGCAGCCCTGCAGTATGCATGATGGGTGAGGAGGTACTTGTCTAAAAATACCCTCTGCTTTGAGTGTGCTCTAAGGTCTAGAGGTACCACTAATGCAGAAGTTTCATTAGTGCTGCAAAGGATCTGCATTGCTAAGAAAGATAGTCTTTTAAAATTATTATTGTGCAGTTTATGCCTAAAAGATTCTTGCCTCTTTTGACTATTTCTGTTAGAGTATTTTATTTGATTTATGACATGCCATGACTGGGATAGCAATAGTATATGAACTGGCATAAAAACTAATCTGATATACAAGCTTCAGGTTGATATGTAACAACTCCAACACTAAACATCGAGATGTCAGGTGACAGATATTGTATAAAAATGCAAGAACTGATGGTCTAGATAAAAATGCTATCCACATTAAAATAAAACTAATAGATTTGGGGGAATAAATGCACAACTTGCTTTGTGGAAACATCTTTCCATGTAGACTAGCATGCAAGGCTTAAGAGTCAAATCTAGGGCGGTCTTACAGATTTGGATTGATTCGTAACAACTCATGAAGAGTCACCAGCATGTGAGGAAGTCTGGCTCCACAGCAGATAATAGAAAGTATTGGCCTTGACACCCATTTTGAGATCCCACTTCCCGAAGAAACTGCAGGACCTACAATACACCAGCACTGGCTGTCCTGCACCAGTATACGAACTTCACCTAAATTGCACTATGTATTTATTTATTTATTTTTATTTAAAACGTATATCCCATCCATCCTGCCCAAAGGCAGCTCGAGGCAGTGAACACCACAAAAAAATTTAACAATAAAACATTTAAAAACAAATCAACACATTTTAAATCAAATCATAAAACTCACCCTCCTTCCCAAACCCTACCTTGCCCACCCCCCACCCCCTCGCCAAAAGCCTGGTGGAACAGTCAGGTCTTACACAAACATCTAAATGACAGGAGGGTGGGGGCCAACCGAGCCTTTGTGCTGAAAGATCTGTGAGATGACAAGGTATCCAAGAGATTAACAGAATAACCAAAGGCAGTCGATAGAGTCCTTTCAACAGCTAAGCAGCAAGCTGATCCATCTGTGGGTCCAGATGAAGAACCAGTCCTTTGGTTAGGTTGCCTCACAGTAAGACATAGCGAGCGTGTCACTGCCATGTTGATGACATCAGAGATCCAGGATCTCCTTGACCAGTGCAGCACCAGCAGGATCACACAATCTCCTTTCTCTCCCGTCTTCCAAATTACTCAAGAGATGCAGGGAAAGAGAGAATGCTTAAAGAAACCCCTGGGCCACCCCTGATACAGAGCCTCCTGGACCACTGCTCTGAGGTAATTCATCCTGGGAAGGAATTTGGAGACCCTGTGATCATGACTATGCAAAGAGGTCCAACACTAGTGGGCCAAAATGACTCTGTGTTCTGGAGCACTGCCACTCTGGACCATTCCCCCATAACTGGTTTTTGATGGCTGAGCCAGTCTGCTTGGATATTCATATGTACTGCCTTGATCAATGCTAGACATACTACCATCACCCCCCAGCTGAGTAATCATGCTGTCTCTGTGCACAAGGATACCTTGTGCACAAGGTGCCAGGTGGACTGTATGGTAAAAATTGCCTGCCTGGTGCAGCGGTAGCAGACCTCACACATCACCTAGACAGAATTCTAGAGAGTGCTAGGGAAGAGCTGGTTGTTGTGGCATATGTGGGTACCAATGACATAGAATATGTAGGAGGAAGGTTCTGGAGGCTAAATTTAGGCTTCTTGGTAGGACACTGAAGTCCAGAACCTCTAGGGTAGCATTCTCAGAAATGCTTCCAGTTCCATATGCAGGATCCCAGAGGCAGACTGAGCTCCAGTGTCTCAATGCATGAATAAGAAGATGGTGCAGGGAGGAGGTATTTAGATTCATTAGGAACTGGGAACCTTCTGAAGAAGGGGGAGCTTACACTTGCAGATTGGGCTTCACCTTAAACAAAACACAACCTGGCTGCTGACATTAAAAATTTAAAAAGAGGTAGATCCGTTTTAAAACTAGAATCTGGGGGAAAGCCAACGGGCTCTGGGTGTTCTTAAATTAGCAAGATGGGCAGAGGGTCCATGGCCGTTGAGTGGCATGGCTGCAGGGTGCCCATGCATGTGACGTGTGTGGGGAGCACTTCACATGGGCGGCTCCTGCCATGGCTACCCCAGCAACAGATGCAGCCTCTGCATGTGGCTGGCACCAAACAGAGCACTCCTGATTTTTCAGCGGTGCCCCATGCATGCCCATGAGTGGCTGCCAAGTAGTTCACGGGAACACACTTCCCTGTGCACCAACTTCACACAAGAAGTTGGACATGTGGTGGGGGGAGGGCAGGCGTGGACACTTTTAAAAAAAAAAAAACCCTCTGAGGCACGCATGGTATGGTTTGGGTTGGAGCATCTCCAAAGGATGCCGTTAATTAAGGGGAATTTGAGTATCCTAATATAGGAAACAGACAGAGATCTCAGGTGGGAATCGGTGCAGAACAGAACAATAGAAATTATTCCAAATAAACTGAGTCACTTATAAACAGGCAGAATAAAAATAAAATAATCTGTTTAAGTATCTATATACAAAAGCTAGAAGTCTAAAAAGTAAGATGGGAGAATTAGAATACTGTGCACTAAATTAAGATACAGATGTAATAGGAATCTGAGAAACCTGGTGGAATGAGGATAACCAATGGGACACTGCAATACCAGGGTACGAAATGTATTGAAATGACAGAGCAGCTTGAGCTGATGGTGAGGTGGGACTATATGTTAGAAATAGCACTGAGTCAAGTAGGATTAAAATTTTACAGGAAGCAAACTTTACTCTGGAATCTCTATGAATATAACTTCCATGTGAAACAGGGGCGTAGATGGCAGTGGGACTATACTAATGACCCGTTGACCAGGACAGTGAAACTGACTATGGGTGAAAACAGACATGACACTAACCACCCTTTAACCACCCTTGGTGGTTATTTATGCATGTTGCAGGGCTGTATTGGTGCCCTATGAAGCCCTGAAACATGCATAAATAACCACCAAGAGTGGTTAAAGGGTGGTTATGTCATGTCTGTTTTCACCCTATGTAGACAGGTTACTAAAGTCAGAAACACAATAATTGGTGATTTCAATTACCCTAATCCTGACTGGGTGAATGACTCCTCGGGGTGTGATGCAGAAGTTTATTCCAGATTTAGATATTCTAAATACTTTCCAAAACAGGTCGGAAGATGTAACAAGTCTTATGGTTTGCTGAATATGAATTTATTTTCTTTGAAATTAGATAGTAGTTAAGGTAGGCTACCTCAATAATGAGTCATTATTGACCTTTATTCATTTTTCACAGTACTATATTGATGTTTTTAGTGCCATTTTTGATGTTTTCATAATAGTGGAAGATTCTAGTTTTTTTGGTTTGAGGATTCATGATTCATGGTTTTTGACATTGGATATTTGCAAAGGTAGGGTTCTTGTTCTTGCACAACATAATATAAAGCTCTAATATTTTGAGTAAATTCATCTTCATGTTTTGTTTCATTATTTTTTCAGCTCTTATATTTACATATACCCCTGAAGAAGGGTTGTTTAACTCAAAGCGCGTAGGGTTTATGTATGTGTTTTATTAATGTACTGATATTGGGTGAATAGACATGACGCTAACTCCACTTTAACATTTCTTATGCATGTTGCAGGGTTGCATAGGGCACCAATACAACATACATAACATACATAAGAAATGTTAAAATGGTGTTAAAGTGGAGTTATCATGTCTGTTTTCACCCACTGTTTGTCTTTTATGTCCTCATTAATTTTTGGTTTGTCCATTTTTTGAGTATATTGTACTATACAGATTTCCTATCTTTTATTGTATTTTTCCATAATGATCCCCTGACCAGGACAGTGAAACTGACTACATAGACAGGTTACTAAAGTCAGAAACACAATAATGAGTGATTTCAATTACCCTAATATTGACTTGGTGATGACTCCTCGGGATGTGTTGCAGAGGTAAGATTTCTTGATGACATAAATTACTTTGGCCTTTTTTACATGGATGCCGCCGGCCCGGTGGGTGGAGATGGGTGGGTGAGCACACCGGGTGAACACCTGGTGACACCAAACCGGGTGATGTGTACACGGACGGTGCCACAGTGGGTTGTGGGACGGAAGGGGAGGGACCAGCACACACCCAGCGGCCAAACACCCACCCCAGGAAACACCGAGCAAACACCCATGACAGTTGCATGGACACCTGAGACACCGAACGGCGCGGAAGCCCCGCCCAGTACAGCAATGGCACAACATGGCCAACCGAGGGCAAATGAAGCTGCAGCACGCAGCCCCACCCATGAACCACCAGACCCTGTGTGGGCAGGGGAGGAGGGAGCTGGGATGACAGGAGAGACACTGTAGCAGACCCCAGTCAGCCCCGTGACAGGGCCAGACAACCGGGTGCCATGGACCCCCCCAACCAGAAACCACCCACACACAACCACACGGGGAAGGGCTACAAGGCCATGGAGGTGGGGGGACCCCGGGGGGGAAGGGGCACAGGGGAGGGAGGCAGAAGCCCGATGCAGCAGGGTATCCCAACACACACACCTGGCACAGGCCCCGCACAACAATCCCAAGTAAGGAGCCGGGAACTGGACACATGCACGCACGCCGGCAGGACCGGAAGCGCACAGCACAGCACAGCTGACAGGGAATGGCATGGGGTGGGGGAAGAGACCCAGACCACACCAACCGGCAGCAAATCTGCTGCCGGCATCCCCACACCAACAAGGGATCCGTGCGGCCGATGGGGGGGGTGGGCTTCGCAAACGCAGGGAAGGGTCGGCACCAGGACAGCAGCCAAGGAAACGGACCCCCGGCCAAAGGGACCAGGGGGAAAGGGGTGGAACGAGACCGGGCTGGTGGGGGACAAGAGAACCACGACAGGTGGCTGACTGGCCACAAACATCCCAGGCCAGGGAAACCAGGGGGACACCCAAAGGACACGGCAGAGCAGCTGCACATATGTCGGGGGGGGGGCACGGGATAACCAGCTCCTGCCACTCAACAGTGCCACAACCACATGAGGCGCCCACACGAGAGACCAGGACACACGGAGGAACGGACACACAAACGGAAAAGGGGGCAAAGCAACTTTATTACAAGGGGGAAGGGCATGGAACATGGGAAAGGTCCAAGGGAGATGGGGAGGCAGCACACAGAGTGGGTCCATGCCTCAATAGGGACGCTGGCCCCATACCCGGCTCCATCAATCCACCTGGGCACGGTCCAGGTGGTGCACCCGCTCTAGGAGGTGCAGCAGCAGCTGTACAACCTCCTCCTGCTCCCTTGTCCGCTCTGCAATCATCGCCTGCACTAAGGGATAGAGAGAAGGGGCCATCAGGATGGGACAGTGGGCCCCAACAAAGTGGAACCCCAAACAGACACCTGGGGAGAGGGCCCCACACACACGCAGTGCACTCACTGATATCATCATACAGGCGGGCCCCAGTACGGAGATCCGAGGCCGTACGCTGCAGCTGCTGCCCGGCCATCTGCCAGGCAGAGAATGGCCAGGAAGACAACCAGTGTAGCTAGAAGGGAGAGGGAGAAGGGGAGAGGGTGCACGGAAAGGGTGTGGGTCAGCAGGGGTCGGAACCACACAACAAGCACAACCCATGCAGTGGGCAGGGACACCCAATCCAGCACCCCCAGCCACTCTATGCTCAGAGGGCCTTTCGTTCTCTCACCGACCCCGCTCTGAGGGCCAGGGGCGTGGCATGGGTTTCCTCCTTGCCAATCCCTGTCTATTCCAAACGCTTTCCCCTCCTCCCTCCCTCTCCTTCCCTTCCTTTGAGGCCCATTCTGTGCGTTTATACTAGGGGCGGGAAAACCGGTAAATCCGGAATCCGATAATGCCAGTACTGGGCGTACCGGCATTATCGGATTCAACCCGGTAATCCGATCCGGTTCCCGGATACCGGATTTTTTTACATTGCAGCCATTTAAATAAATGGCTGCAATGTAAGCAATGAAAGCCCCACCAAAAAGTTAAAAAAAAAAAAAAACCTCCCCGAGTCCAGGCTGAGCGGGTGGAAGGGGGGACACCCCCCACCCACCCTGCCCAGCCTGGATTTTTGTTTAAAAAAAGAGCCCACCCCCCAGCACCAGCGGCCGCGGCGTCCCCGCACCCACCGGTAAGTATAGACCCGATCCCTGGGGTGTGTGTGTTTAACACCCCCCCAACCCCCCAGGGATCACCCCATCTAAAGTTGAGTGCTTTGCTTACCTTTGCGGAGCTCTGGGTGCGGAGGCGGCGGCGGCGGGCGGTCCGGCGGCCTCAGCGCCGGCTGTGGCTGCTGGCGTCAGAGATGCTCTAGGCCTTCCGGGGAACTTCCGGGTTTCCCTGGAAGGCCTAGAGCGTCTCTGACGCCGGCAGC
>QEPC01001478.1:5085332-5109446 GCA_003113815.1 Sphenodon punctatus
CGCAATCCAAAACTCTGCTGCCAAGGTCATTCACTCTGCCCATCACTTCGACCATGTGCAGCCTCTCCTCTTCTCTCTTCACTGACTCCCCCTTCCTGAACGTATCCTGTTTCAACTCCTGGTATTCACGTTCAAAACACTCCACAACCAAGCTCCCCCTTACCTCTCGGACCTAATCTCCCTACACACTCTTGCACGCGCTCTCCACTCTTCCTCTGTCCCTTCCCTCACTCTCCCTTGTTTCTCCTGCTCACCTAACCGCCTTCGACCCTTCTCCCTCGCTGCCCCCCATGCCTGGAACTTCCTCCCTACCCACATCCGCCTTGCCCCCTCCCTCCGCTCCTTCAAATCCCTCCTCAAGACCCACTTTTTACTCACCGCCTTTCCCAATGCCTGCTAGTCATTCCCCATATACTTACTGTCTGCCCTCCTGTGCAGACGGCTGCAACGAACCTGATTGAACCAAGCCAAGCACATGCACCTGAGACTTCGCATCTGCCTGAATGTTTGTTTGTCTTCTCCCCTGTCTCTCCCACTGTCCCCTCTCCCTGTCTCCCCTGCCTTGCCTTTTAGATTGTAAGCCACAGGCAGGGACCGTGTCTATTTCTATGTTCTGTACAGCGCCAGGTACATGGCTTGCGCTATATAAATGTTTATAATAATAATAATTAATAAGGGGGAACACAGGCAGCCAACAACAGGCCCGTACACAGCCTGCACTCATGGTCAGCTGCCCGGCTCACCTGCCGCCCATCCATCACCTAGAGTGCAAATGGTGGGAACCAACAGGGGGCGCCAGGAGCGGTGGAAGGCGGGGCAGCCCAGGCGGGGCGGCCAACCAATGGGTATCCCCCGCCAGACATGCCAGAACTTCAGTGCAAAGGCCCCCAGGGCAACACTGGCCGCTAGGGAGGGGTTGGGGCCTGCAGCCTGCCCCCCCTCTCCATGTGCTGGGGGTACAACAGAGAGCACCGCCATGGGACATCACCAGCACACAGATTGCACGCGCACACCATGACTGCCCAGCTAATCCAGTCAGGCAGTACACCACACCTCCACAGGGAGAATCAGGGGGTAGCCCTGAGGAAGGGTGCCCGCACATGGAAGATGGACACCAGGCAGCCATTGGTAAATGAAGGACAGGGCTCACAACGGGATGCAGTGGGCCCACACCACCCACTGGGGTGAACCCACAATCCATCCTGGAGCCCACAGGGGAATCCAGCACACACCACTGTATGCCACCTGACAGCCCCAGTCATCCCGAGCAGGAATGCCCGTGGGCCCCATCACAGTAACCAACACACCAGGACAGAGCGGCAGCCAGGGGAGGGGTGACTGGTGTCGCACAAGGACATGAATGCACCCAAGGTGGTACAGGCAAAGGTACAGACTTTATTCATTATGGGGTGACTGGAGGAAGGGGGGAATGGCCAAACCGAGGCCAGCGATGGGGTGATCAGGGGCTTGTGTCCGTTCCCCACAAGCAGCACACAGGTGCACCATGACAGTCACGCCAAGAGGGAAGGAGGTGCTCGGTAACGCTACAGGGCGATGGGGGCTGGAGTGAAGGGAAGCAGCGATGGGGTCCGGCTGACAGGCCAGCCTACCCCTGGGTTACACAGTACTGTGGGCTGGAGCAGGGGGTGAAAGGTTGAGGTGGCCCACAGCACAAGCATGGCAATGGCAATGTGATGGAGGGGCCGTTCGGGATGCCCTGCTCATGGAGAGGCTGGAGGATGCCCCTGGAACCGCCATGAAATGGGGCAGGAGGTTGTTCCCCGTGGCAGCAGCAGCCTTCACAGCCTGTAGGTTCAGCACCGATCGGAGAGTGCCAAGTTCGTATGTCGTAGGGGTCCCGGTCAGCAGAGATCCTCCAACATTGGTGGGTAGCAGGCCAAGCTCCCTAAGAAGTGCCTGTCAGTCTGATTGTGGATGGGAGATGCCACAGGCACGCAGTAGGATGCCGGTGTGGTCGGTAGCAACACGGGGACCCCCAGCCTGGAAGGCCAGTCCATACTCCAGACATGCAGCTACCAAGCAAACAGTCGTGATCTCTGATGCGGTCCAGGGCACTGCAACAGCAGCTGGTTGGTCCCACAGAGGTTGGTGAAGGAGGGTAAAGCCGAGCTCCCTGGCACTTCTCCGGCAAGCCGGACCCCGCAATGGATGGCCCATCACCCACATGTACCGCAACAGGAGATCAAAGCCATCCGCCACTGACGGGGTCGCCCATCAGCAGCTGGACATCACGGCTCTGCCACAGTGTTCCCAAAAGCATGTTGGCACATAGCAACCACTGCTCCCCTGCACCACTGGCAGCCTCGGGGTCTGTTCCGCATCCTGCCATGGCCATTCCAAGGTCTGCACAGCTGCTTGCACTGGGATCCTATGGAGAGCGGCTGTGACTGGGCGCTGCGCGAGATGCTGTGCAATGCTAGCCGGGCTGCGGCCGTACACGCCTGATAGTGGAATGCCGGCAAGGCCCTGTGAATCCCTCCCCCACGCACCTGGCGGGTGCGTTCCAGTGTTAGTGATGACAGATCAGCAAGGCCATGGCTGTCTCTTGCAGGGAGAAAACAAGCCCCTCCAAGCAGCGTATCTTGCCGGAACACAGCTGCACAGTGCCGTGACCTTCAAGCGCTGTGACCGAAGCAAGGCTGGTGCGGATGCGCCCTGGCCAGGGATCGCATGGGGTCATGGCAGGGGCACAGGGGGTGAGGTGGCCCCAGGGCCACAGGAGCCTCAGAGTGCTCTAGCCCCATGGGTGCCAGGCGGTCCATGAGGGGGGGATGTTCTGGCAGCCCGGCGAGGGGTGATCACCATCAGGTGCGTGGAACACACCTACAGTACTGCATCAGTCGCAGGGCACACAGCACAGGCTGCCATGGTACAGATGTGTGCCAGTTGCTGTGGCTGGGCGTGGGGTGTAGAGCGAGAGGTGGTGCGAGCGTGGTGAATGAGAGGTGATAGTGATTTAAGTTAGCGATAGAAAGGTGGTGCTGGTGTCCAGAACAGGGTGTAGGTGCCGAGGTGGGGGTAGGCAGGTGTGCACAGCGGGTCGCCCCGTGCAGCCATTCCCAGTACCCTCGGACAGGCTTGGGGTTGCAGGGGAAGTGGGAGGAACAGTGTGGGTGTGCAGAGTGCACAGGGATCGGGAGGAAGGAATCGCAGGGGGGTGACAGCTAGGTGCTGCGGCTAGGCGGGTAGCTGCTAGGTTATCCAGCACTGGTGCTGGTGGTGGGTTCCTCCTGAGTGTGCATGCTGTTACCGTACTACCTGTTGATAAGCCCCCTGAGGAGCGGGTTGTCCTGTTAACGGTCCTGTCCTCCTGCTTCTTAATCCTGGCACTGGTGTTTGAGCAATGGGCCAAGCTACTACTGCCGGGTCACCACTTCTACAGCCATGGCGTACGGCGCACGAGAGCAGCTAACATGAGCCGCGCTGCATCGTTGTGGTGGGCATTCAGGGTAGCTGTCCACTGACAGTCCGTGTTCGGAACAGTGGTGTCCCAGGACATGCACCTGGTCCTGTCCCAGGGGCCGCTGAATGTCTATGGGTGTCGTGTCACTGTCCCAACACGGAGGCTGCATTGGATGCGCTCTCACACCAATGAATGGTGGGAGAACATGCTGGCCACCTGGACAGACGATGCATGGACGGAGCACTTCTGCATGAACCGCTCCCTCTTGTCCCGGCTCGGGGAGCTCCTGAATCCACATCTCCGGAGGCGCGAGACCAACATGTAGTATCCGCTGCCGCCAGGAATGCACTTGGTCATGGCCGTGTGGAGACAAGCCACCCCCGATTCCTGTTGGAGGATTGGGGAGCAGATTGCGGTGGGGAACGCGACTGTGAACAGGGCACTCCACAATGTGTGTGACCTGCTGGTGGAACTACTGCTCGAACGGGTCATACAGCTTCAGGATCCCGAGGTTGTCATTCATGACTTTGAGGAAGTGAGCTTCCCCCATTGCATAGGGGAGATAGACAGCACCCACATCCCTATAATCTGACCCCCACACACCAAGTCGGACTACCTGAATCGGAAGCAAACCTTCTCCATCAATCTCCAGGCCGTGGTGGATCACAGGGCCTTGTTTACCGATGTCTACACTGGCCACTCAGGGAGGAGCCATGATGTGTGCAAACTGTGGGCCTCCCCCTTTTATGCACGCATGTTTGACGGGGAGATAGCTCCCAACCTGTACCGGGTCATTGAGGGGGTCTCCATGACCCCAGTGGTGATAGACAACCCCACCTACCCGCTGAGCCCATGGCTCATGAGGGCTTACTCCGTGGTGCGCACAGTGGAACGCCGCCTCTTCAGTTAACGTCTCTCATTGACTCAGAGCATAGCAGAGTGGGCATTTGGGTTGCTCAAGGGGTGTTGGCACCTGCTCATGAACAGGAGCCTGTTTGATCTGCAGCATACCCCCATTCTTGTACTCATGGCCTGTATCCTGCATAATATCTGTGAGACTGGGGGAGCTGCCCTTGACTACCCCCAACCAGTGCAGAGAGAGGGTCCCGTGCCCCTCTACCAACATGTCCAGAGAGGCGTGTTCCAGCGCATATTGGAGGAAAACCGGGACGCTCTGTGTAGGCACATGGCCTCCCAGATGGCAGGCAACTGAGTAGTGATGTTGACAGCCCCCACCCTTCACAGAACCATGTAACGGGTAACAATAAAGTCTGCTACGTCTGTTCCCTGATCTGCTTCTGCCCTGGTGTTTGGGTTGTAGGGTTTCCCCGCTCCTGTGAGGCCTGTTTCCTGCGCCACTGGGTCACCCACTGCCTTCTAGCCATGGCAGGTGAACCACACCAGGCCTCGGCCCTTCACCAGCTGTCCGGTGGAATGGTCGGTACTCCACATAGGTACGTGTGCAGACCTGTACCCTGCCATGGGAGTTATTCTGTTGCCCACTCAGCTGCCTGCAGGCCGGAGACATATGGTTCTGGCATCGGAATTGTGCATGTCGTGCCTCCGTCCCCTGCGCACCATGGCGCCCCCACTGACACACTGAACAACATAGTGCTAATGTACAACACAGTTTATTTGGGGTTATGTACAAGGTGGTGGTGGTGGTGGTTTCAAGGTTTGTGGGGTCTTCCCTATGCCCGCTTCAGTGCACCACCAGGGCTCGCTCCCCTGCGGGCCCTTACAGCCGCTGTCCTTCGGAAGTGGCGGTCGGCCGGCCCGGGCTCTCCATTGTCCACAGGCCGCTCCACACTGGGTTGGGGTGCTGGACCCTGCAGTGATGGAACAGAAGGTCAGTGTTTCACCCTGCCTTGCACTGTTACCCCGGCACCACGGCCCTTTCCGTGGCCCTCGGTGTTCTCATTGCTCCCCACACAGCATCCCCTCTGCCCATCCCTCTGCTGTTAGCTATGCCTTCCCCCCTCCCCCCCTTTCTGATGGCCCAGTGGTCTGGCTTACTGGAGCTGGTGGGGCGGCCAGAATGAGTGGTTGGTCGCCTGGAGGTTCTGGATTGAGCGAGGGAGACCGTGGTTCCTGGAGGGGGGGTGTCTTGGAGGCAGCTGTGGAGGAACCAGGAGGGGTGCAGGGTAGAAGGGCAGCCCCACAGGCTGTTGTGGGGCTATGTGGGGGAGAGGGACCCGGTCAACAAGACCAGCGAAGGGGTGCTGCTGGGGAAACCAGGGTTGGCCAAAGTGTGTGTGTGTGTGGGGCGGTGGTACTCGACTGCCATCCCTCTACCTGGGCCTTGAGGGGGCTCGTCCCGCCCGGGGTTCTCTCCGCAGGAGCCCCACTGCCTCCCCAATGAGGTCAAGGGCCCGTGCAGAGGTCCCCTCCAGCACAACACGTCTCCTCACCCTCTCGGCTCTGTCAAGCTGCATCTCGCGGTGGAGGGTGGCAGTCTGGCACCTGTCCCACAGGTGCTCGGTGTAGGACCAGGTTAGCATAGCTGCCTGTTTGTCCTGGTTCCTCTCCCCCTCCCCTCTTTGGACCTCTCTCATGAGGGTGAGCTCCTCTGTGTGCACCTTGGCTAACCTTCTGGTTTTCTCCAGCAGTTCCCTGCCGAGGTCCTCTCTCCTCTGACTGTTCCGGGTCTGCATCTCCTGATTCCACTCGGCGCTGCTGATGGCAGCTCCCCTCGCCAGACCTAGGTGCTTGTCTGTGGGAGTGATGGTAACAGGTTGGGATGTGAGGCCTTTCGAGTCTGTACTCGGTGCCCTTTGCCATGCATCCCTTTCGCCCCGGGGGGTGCCTTCCCCCCCCACGTCCGTCCCTATGGCATCTGTTATTGGTCAGGCGGGGTGCCGGGGACCGTGTCCCCTCTGTCTGGCAATGGAGATAACCCCATCAGGGGGTGCATTCACCCGGGACCGTGCTGTTACAACCCCTCCTAGGGGCCTGTCACTCGGTCCCACCCCCCTAGCGACCCCCCCCCAGCATATCCCTCAGTGACTGTTTACCCGTGTGGCTCAGTAACCCACCAGTGATGGTCACCGTCCCAGTCACGCATGGGGAGCGGTTGGTTGTGGGGGCTGCCCCTGTGGCCGGCCTGTTAGCCCGTCACCCTGGTACCGGCCAGGGTGATAGGCTAACAGGCCCATCACCATGGCCCGTAACCCATCCCTTGTGTGTTGTGGCCTACCATCATTGTTCTGGTGCCCGGCTCTTGGGGGTGCCTCTGGTTCCTCCTCAACCACCTCCTCCTTCACGACCTCCTCATGCACCTCCAGGGTGCCTGAACTGCAATGGGAATGTGGATCCATCAGTCAATCCCTTGTGCCCGGCTTCGGCTCCAGTCACTGTGGCCAGGGCCCCTCCCCCCCTCCATCCCCGTCCCCCCCGGGCCCTGGTTGTGTTCCTACCTGGATCCTCTTCCTCCATGTCCTGGGAGATGTCCTGGGTCGCCGTACCCCTTCCCCACGGCCCAGCACCTTGTGGGTTTTGTGTGCGCACGTGGAGGGCGATGTTTGAGTGACCGGGTTCCCGGGGTGCCTCCTCCCCCTGTGTGATGGAGCCATCCCCTCCCACATCCTGGCTTGCCTCACCAGAGGCAGTGGTCCCCCCCTGCTCCAGGGGGTCAGGCAGGGGAGGTGTTGTGAGCACCTGCCGCCTGCCCCTAGTGAAAGTGGTGCCATGTAAGTGGGAGGCGACTATATCCTTGTCCATGCAGAGGAACCAGTCCAGCTCCTTCTGGAATTCCATTGTCCGCATGGCACGGCTGGACTTGAGATTGTTGTTCTTGATATTTTTATCCTTTGCCTGCTGCATGCACTGGGTGACATGCACTGGGTGACATCCCTATTGTACCCCTGCCACTGCATCTCCTGGGCGATGGCTTCATAGACCTGTCTGGTCTTGTAGCTGCGCACCAGGTCATGCTGGACCTTTATACTGCCATACGCGTATAAAGTCCCTGGTCTCGTGCCTCGACCAGGGCTCCCCCTTTTGGGTACCACTTGTGGGGGCCTACCAGCTTCACGGCTTGGGGCCCACCCAGTAGCTGTATTGGCAGCAGAGCTGGTCATCTGTTGGGGGTATTGCAGAGAGGTTAGCATCTGCCCCATGCCCCCCCTGTGCTCCCTTGTGGGGGGATCCCTCCCCGCTCCCCCCCCAGGGGGCATGGGTGCCTTACCTGGCTGTCACGGAGGCCCTCCTCGGCTGTCTCCCTGGTGCTGCATTGCTCCTGTGTCTGGGTGCTGTCCTGGGGGTGGGGGTTAAAACTTTTAGCTGTCAGCTGCCCGGGTTGTTTTCCGCAGCTGGCGTGCGGGCCCCCCCTCCCTGGGTTCTTGGTGTCCCCTTGCACATACGTCACTGTCGCTCGACTCCCTTCCCCATGCCCCGTGGCTGTGCTGGGGGGCTGCAGTCGGCATGGCCGCTGCGGACTGTCCTCGGCCCTGTGGCAGGATGGGTGTGCTGTGTTTAGCGGTCCTTCTCACATTCCCCCCGGCCCGTGGGGCTGGTCCCCCTCCCCTGGGCATCCCGGGGTCCCCTCTGCTTATCCTGGCCCATCCTGCACAAGTCGTAGCACTGGCTCCCTTCGTTTTGTCGGAGGTTTTCCTTCCAGACATATTGGGAGCCGGCGCACCAATGTCCTGTTTTGGGTCCCTTTTAAGGGCTCCCGGGCAGGCGTCCGGTGTCTCCCCGGGTGGGCGTGTCTGCGTGGGGGCTCCTGCGTGGCCTCTCTGGCCATCTCTCTGTTGTTTCGGTGGACCCGTTCCTGTGGGTGTGGGTGGTTTTTACACAGGCCGGCGGGTGTTGAACACCCATCTCCACCCACGGAGCATGGCGGCTCCTTCCCGGCTGCTCCGTGGGTGTTGGTGGGTGTCGATGGGTGGGTCGTGAACGCGCACCCACCCACTCGTGGACGTTTACACGGGCACTCACACTCATCCGATGGGTGTTTATGGGTGTTCGTGGGTGGGTGATGTCTGTATAAAAAAGGCCTTTCTTGGAGCAGCTGGTCCTGGAACCTACGAGAGTGGAGGAGCCACCTTGAATCTAGTCCTAAGTGGAACGCAGGACTTGATGCAAGGGTTAACAGTTGTGGAGCCGCTTGGCAATAATGATCACAATATAATAAAATCTGACATGCTTATAGGAAGAAGAATGACAAAACTACTGCAGTAACCATAGATTAAACAGGGGAACTATGCAAAAATGAGGAAACTAGTTAGAGGGAAACTAAATAGAGCAGTTGCGAGGATTAAATATTTGCAAGAGGCATGGAGACTATTTAAAAACACCATCTTGAAAGCCCAGATTAAATGTTTTCCATAAGTAAAAAAGGTAGCAAGAGGACCAAACATCTTCCAGCTCGGCCAAATGGTGAGGTGAAAGAGGCTATGAGAGTCAAAAAGGCATCCTTTAATGATGGAAAGCGAATCCTAATGAGGAAAATAGGAAAGAGCATATAAATAAGCATTGCCAAATTAGAAGCGTTAATAAGTCAGGCCAAGAGGGAATTTGAAGAGACACTTGCTAAAAATGCAAAAACTAATGTTAAACCTTTTTCAGAAACAAAAAGCCTGCTAGAGAGTCAGTTGAACCATTAGATTACCAAGAGGTAAAATGGGTACTCAGGGAGGAGAACGTCATTGCAGAAAAGCGGAATAAATTATTTGCTTCGGTGTTCACTGCAGGGGATGTTGGGGAGATACCTACGCTGGAACTATTGTTTATAGGTGATGAATCAGAAGAACTGTCACAAGTCAGTATGACTATGTAAGAGGTTCTAGAGCAAACTGACCAACTAGATTGTAACAATCACTAGGACAAGATGGTATTCATTCCAGAGTTCTGAAGGAACTCAAATATGAACTTGCAGACCTACTATTGGTAATTTGTAAACTATCCCTAAAATCTGCCACTGTGCCTGAGGTTTGGAGGGTTGCTAATGCAATGCTAATATTTAAAAAGTGCTCCAGAGGCAATCCTGGAAACTAAAGACCGGTGAATCTGACATCGGTGCCAGGTAAACTGGTGGAAACAGTAATTAAACTCAGAATTATTGGGCGTATTGATAAACATGACATAATGAGGAAGAGTCAACATGGATTTAGTAAAGGGAAGTCATGCCTCACTAATCTGTTGGAATTTTTTGAGGGCGTAAAAAGCATGTGGATAAGGGGGAGCCAGTCGACATAGCATATCTGGATTTTCAGAAAACATTTCTTAAGGTGCCTCATGAGAGACTCTTGAGGAAATTAAATAGTCACGGGATAGGAGGCAATATTTTATGGATTGGATTGTAGCTGATTAAAGGATAGGAAGCAAAGAGTAGGACTAAATGATCAGTTTTCATGATGGAGAGAAGTAAATAGTGGATTGACCCAGGGATCTGTACTGGGACTGGTGTTTAATATATTCATTAATGATGATCTGGGAAAGAGAGTTAACAGTGAGGTGATCAAATTTGCGGATGACACAAGTTATTCAAGGTAGTTAAAACCCAACCAGATGGTGGGGAATTGCAGGAGGACCATGCGAGATTAGGTGACCAGGCATCAAAATGGCAGATGAAATTTAATGTTGACAAGTGCAAAGTGATGCACATAGGGAAAAACTTTATGTATCTAAGGCTGGGTTCTAAATTAGGAGTTACTACTCAGGAGAAGGACCTTGGAGTCATTGTGAACAAGACATTGAAACCCTCAGCTCAATGTGTGGCAGTGGTCAAAAAAGCAAACAATGTTAGGAATTATTCATAAGGGAATAAAGAACAAAACTGAAAATATCATAACGCCTCTATATAAATCTATGGTGTGACCGCACCTTGAATATTGTGTGCAGTTCTGGTCACCCCATCTCAAAAAAGATAGTAGAATTAGGAAACTTATAGAAAAAGGGCAACAAAAATGATAAATGGTATGGAATGGCTTCCATACAGAGAGAGGCTTGATTGATTGGGGCTCTTCAGCTTGGAGAAGAGACTGAGAAGGGATAGGATAGTTTATAAAATCATGAGTGGTGTGGAACAAGTTAGTAGAGAACAGTTATTTACCCTCTCAAATATTACTAGAACTAGGGCACACTATTAAACTAACAGCAGATTTAAAACAAATTTTTTAAAGTATTTTTTTTCTTTCAATGCACAATTAACTTGTGGAATTTGTTACCAGAAGATGTGATCAAGGCCAGTAGTATAGTTGGGTCTTAAAAAGGATTGGGTAAGTTCTTGGAGAGGAAGTCCATTAACAGCTATTAGTCAAGTAGCTATGGAGGAACATAACCTCTAACTGTCGAGAGCTGGGAGTGAACAATAGGGAATGGATTGCCCTATTGTGAACTGTTGGGTACTTCTTCCAAGTGACCAAGATTGGCCACACTTTTGGAGACAGGATGCTGGGCTGATGGACCATTGGTCTGACCCAGTATGGCACTTACATTCTTATGTCTCCTTTCAACTCAGCAGAGAAGTGAAGCACAGAAGCAAAGCTAGGTGAATGGTTTTAGTTTCCAGGGTGCTGATTGTCCTCCTTTTGTGTCCATGGTCACTGAGCTGATTTGTGACCAGAGTGGACTCTCCAGTCCCAGCTGCTGGTATCTGTAATCAGAATCGGCCTCTATATGGGTGTTTTTAGACAAGTGCCTTCCCAGTCATTACTGACCCATAACCCACCCATCATGCAGGCTTCAGGATCGCATTGGCGCCCTCTGCAGCCCTACAACATGCATGATTGGTGGGTAATGAGTGGGGAGGCGCTTGCCTAAAAACACCCCATGTCTTAAAGAGGAATTCCCTGTGAAACCCAGGTCATAGCTGACCACCACTAGAGACCCTCATTAACCGTTTGAGTAACTGTGATTGGCAGATGCATGGAGGCTGCAGTGTCTTGTTGGAAAGATTGAAGGGCCTGTTGTAGTGGACACAGATGAATCCTGCGTCCAAGCAGCAGAGTAGTTTGCTGAGCACTAGGACAGGAACATCAGGTCCGATTGGGTCTTGCTTTGGAGTAGGACTGAGATGAGAGCAAGTGTTCCTATTCCACAGGGAAATACTGATCTTTTAGGAGCGCTTGCGAGTGTTCATCGATACTTCATCAGTTTCCGGTGATTCTGTGCCATTGTCAATACTGGCGTTTATGATTTTTAGTAATTTCCCGGTGTTTTTTTTGTTTTTTTGTTACTTTCCAGCAATTTTAAGTCACATTTTGGGACTTCGGAGTTGATCGATCCAGTTCAGCAGCTTAATTAGTCTTTTCTGTGACAGGAAAACCAAATCCAAGCTGATGTCCATCACCACCCCTTAGGTACAGGAGATACTGAGGGTCATACAGCTTTCCTCTGTGTTGATCAGGAAGTTGGGGATGTCTAGCCACCCCATTGTCAGCCAAAAGTCCTCCCCCCACGACCTGATGGAGACCATATAAGGTTGTGATAGCCAGTGTGGTGTAGTGGATAAGGTGCTGGACTTGAACCTGGGAAGCCAGGGTTCAAATCCCACCCTAGTCATGAACTCACTGGGTGGCCTTGGGCAAGTCACAGCCTCTCAGCCACAGTGCCACATCTGTAAAAATGGTGTCTCTCTCCCTGTGTTCCCTCACCTATGTTAATCTTAGATTGTAAGCTCACTGGGAAGGAACCTGTCTCCAAAATCTGTAAAGCGCTGCGTATGCCTGATAGCGCTATAGAAATTAGTAGTTGTATATGTGTACCCCCATTCCCAGAAGTGTGTCAACAGGACCCTTGTGGACATCCTGGGTGAAGAGAGGCTGAATGGGAGAGCTCAGAGTCAGTAGCAGCTGCTATCAAAGGCAAAACAGAGCAACTTGTGGTGGACCTGATGAATGGGGACATACAGCTAAGTCTCCCACAAGTCAATGGAGGACAGGAAGTTCCCTGGTTGGAGCACACCAATAGTGGACCTGAGCATCCTCATGCAGAACTTCCTGCGCTTCCCAGTTTCATTCAGGGATTTGATGTCAGGGATTGTCCTGATGTCCCTGTGTACTGTGCAGAAAAAAATGCATAGATAATACAGTACACAGGCACCACCTCTATGGTTCCTACGTCCACTAACCGTCAAATGGTTCCCAACGTAGGTGGATGTTCAACCAGATTCTTTGATGTGGGAAAGGATGGGAAAAAATCCTTCGGGGGGGACTCTATACAGTTGCCCCAATAAAGTTTCTCTCTCTCAGTTGTCAAATGATGCCACCCAATAGTCTGCAAAGTATTGTATGCTCTCCCAACCCCTGCAGTTTCTGTGTTTACCCAGTGGGGGGGGATTGGATGTGGCGAGCCCTCTGAGGTTGAATCCCAACAACAGAGGTGATGTTGGTGGGAAAGGACAAGGGGGTGGAGGCCCCCATCATTGATGGGGTGCATCCCTGCTTGGTTCCTGAGGTTTGAAGTCTGGGTGTACTCCTTGATTCACAGCTCTGCCTGGATGCCCAGGTGGTGGCTGTGGCGAGGAGTGTGTTTTGCAAATTACATCTGGTCCGTTGTCTTTAGCCTTATATTTCAGGCTCTGACCTTACCACCATCATCCATGCATTCGTCACCTCAAGATTGGACTACTGTAACACATTCTACATGGGGCTACCCTTGGTGACAACCCAGAGACTGCAGCTGGTAAAGAAAGGGGCCACCCGCCTCCTGGTAGGGACGGGCCTCCCTTAGAACATAACATAAATGCTCCTCTCTGCATGGACTGCCTATAGTCTTCTGGGCCCGATTCAAGGTGTTGGTTATTATCTTTAAAGTACTACGGCCTGGGCCCTGCTTACCTGCTGGACCACCTCATCCCTTGTGTCCTGGATTGGTCCCTGCGGTTGGCCGGGGGCACCCTCTTGGAGATCCCCCGGGTGTCCACGTTTGAGAGGATGTTCTCTGTGGCTGTGCAACTTTCTCCCAGTGGAAGTCTGCCTCTCTCTGGACATTCTCTCCTCCTGTAGACAGTGGAGACAATCCAACGGCCCACACACGCAGCCAGAGGACCCCATGCTCTGGACAGAATGTGCGCGCTCAGGTGCGTATGTGTGCCGTGCACATAGTACAGCTGCTCGGGGCTGTGCTGCACGCAGGGTACGAGTGCACACGTTCTGGCTGTGCATGGGGGTTGGCGTGTGTGGGCTGTTGGATTGCCCCCAATACAAGACCTTGCTGTTTCATCAGGCGTTTGATAAGGGGGAAGGGTAGTGGGTGGGGAAGAGTAATTTATTTGGACCTCATTTGTTGTACGATTTTTATATTTTACATATTATTTGTATTCTATATTTTTAGTTTATTTAACACATTTTGTTACCCTGCCCCAGGCAGCTTGGGGCAGCTTACATATAAAAACAATAGAACAAGCTAAAACCCAATAAAAGGGAAGGCAAAAACAATAGATCTCCCTAAGCAACCCCCCCTCCGTAAACCCCATCTCCCCTGCTAAACGCCTGGCGGAACAGCCAGGTCTTAATCATACACCAGAAGGAAGGCAGGTCCAGGGTTATGTGGGCCTCCACCGGGAGGGAATTCCACAGCCGAGGTGTGGCCACCGAGAACACCTTCTCCATAATGGCCCCCCAGGGGACCTCGAGAAGGGTGCTCCCGGCTGACCACAGGGGTCGCTCCAGAGCACGGAGTGCGGCAATCCTGTAGGTAAGTCGGACCAAAGTCGTGTAGGGCTTTATATGTCAACACCAACACCTTGAATCAGGCCTGGAAGACTATAGGCAGCCAGTGCAGAGCCCAGAGCATCAGTTTAATGTGTTCACAGTGGCCCGACCCTGTAAGGAGATGGGCTGTTGCATTCTGCACTAGTTGTAGTCTCCAGCCAGTCACCATGGGTAGCGCCATGTAGAGCACGTTACAATAGTCCAAGCATGGATGATGGTGGCCAGGTCGCTATCTGAAACCTACAGCCTAAGTCGATGCACCAGATGTAATTAGCGAAAAGCACTCCTCCCCGACCCCACCAGGAGATCCACATGGAGCTGCGGGTTGAGAAGCATGCCCAGACTGCAAACCTGGGGAGCCAGCAGAGGGCGAACCCTGTGAATGAGGGCCACCACATCCGCCACCCTACCCACCAACATCACCTCCGTCTTGTTGGGGTTCACCTTCAGTCGGCTCACCCTCATCCAGTTCCCCACAGCCTTGACACACTGGGTAAACAGAGACTGCCGGCTGAAGGTTGGATGAAAAAGAAAGGTAGAGTTCTTGTATTTGTACTGTTTACTATTTGCTGCCCCAAGCTGCCATTGGGCAGGAGTGGGCGGGTTATAAATTTTGAAATAAATAAATAAACCCCCAGTGATTCCCCCTGCTTCTTTGTGTCAGCACCATAGAGCTTCCCATCTTTCTTCACTGGCCTGGGGGAGATGAAGAGGGGGAATGAGCCCCCTCTTCTGTTTTTGGGCCTTATGCTTATTCTTCTTACCCCTGTGAGCACTTCTCTGCTTAGAGCCCTTGGAGCATTCCCTTTTCTCCCTTCTTTCCTCTCCAGGGAGAGGGGGAATGGAAAGGAGAGCCCAGGCTTGTGTCCTCCTAGGGAAGCAGATGTGACCTGTAGTGGTACTGGGGACAGCAACAGGAGAGGCAAAGTGCTCTCTTAACAGGAAAACTCAGACTCCCCACCCCATTCTCCAAGTTACAGGCTGGGGTATTACCGCTCCAGAGTCCCCCCCACTTTCCTTCAAGGCCATGTCAGGATGTGGGGGGTATCAGGCAACCTGCCTCCCCAGTCACAGCAATACAGCCTCATATACACATCATTCTGCAGGGGAGGCAGTCGGTGGTCTGAGGGGCTGGAATGCTGATTGTCTTTGGGCTTCCTGAGGAGGGCTAACCCCAAACACAAAAAGTGGAAATCTAAACCTATAGCCTAGAAGCCCCCTGAGGGAACTAAGGACCCTGCTTCCTGCTCTCTTACAAGGCAGGAACAGACTGGGGAGCTAGTGGAGGGGTATACCCCTTCCACCAGCAATGGCTGTCAATTATCTAGATGCTGCCTCTACTGCTGAGCAAGTAGCAATATATAACCCCTCAGTTCTGAATGGCCACCTTGTGAAGAGAGAGAATAGGGTAGTTTAAATTATACAGATTTTAGCAAAATCAAACGGTTCTTGAGAAACGGACATTTGTTTATGTTTGAAAGTTTATTCGTTGTATAAATTTCAGTTTCTTTTGAAGACTACAAAACCTGCCTTGTGATAAGGATACAAGCAATGATATCTTTCCAGGACTGTTCATGGTTTCATCTGGAACACTTTAGATTACACATTGATAGCATGACTGGAAAATTTCCTAGATCAAACTCTGAATAAAACAAATCAAAGTGTTCACTAATATTTAACCATTTTTATTAGCATTTCAGTTCTATGACAGCAGTGTCAAACATCTGACAGATGCTACTTTGTCTGCCAAAAGGTACAATACTGTTGAACTTCTAGTATGGTACCTTAGATTCACATGCCATGCTGAATAAACTAGTATAAAGAATGATTGTAAAGAATTGTAGAAAAATATTTTCTGTGTTTTTGTCATTTTAAAAAAATTGTTTTAAGTAATTTCCCCACCCCCACTAAAACTGCAAAATAATTACATCCCTCATGATTACACCTTCCCTTTTAATTAGGTCAAGAGTATCAAGATAAAGCTAATCATATACATCATTTTCATGAGTGAAAACTCATCCATTAATGCCTATCAAAGTAGGATATACCTTGAGAAGCCTCTTTCCTTTATTAGAAAAGCAGAGCTTTAGTTGGTATGCTACAGTTACAGACAAAACACAAAACAAATAGATTTTCCTTTATGCCCATTTTACATTAAAAAAAATCATTTTAAATACTTCACTTGAAAAATTCAGCATAAGTTGTTCCATACTATAGTGATTGAGAAAAAAAATTAGACAGCAAATGTAATGAGTATTTTAGCCCGTCTCCCCTGCTCACATACATAAAAATGGACATTTTGCTTTGAAAATTAGACTATTTGCCTGTAACTGAAATTCTCCAATTTTTCCTTTTCCATGAAATCTGTATTTGAGTCACTTGCTATGCTTTGCAGACCAAGGAGCAGTAGGAGTCATGAGTGTTACGTAGTAATACATTCAAACGTGTGTTAAGGTGCCAAAACTGTATCTAAGCAGCAGCATGTTGATTTTCCATCTAACTCCCTTGGCTACAGTTATGAAAACAATGTTAAACGAGTGAAAGGGGAAATATGGGAGGATGTGGATCCATGAGGCACAAGGCAGAGAAAGCCAGGTTACTATCCAAGTAGATGGAGTTATTAGAATCGTATTTCATTCACAGCTCGTTTCAAGCGTCATAATGGGCCAAGTAAAGCCTAATGGTGCCATCATAATGCATGCAGGAGATGGGAAATGTGTTTGTGCACACACTGATCAAACCTGTTTTCAGAAAACCTAAGCTGGTACATACTAGCTACAAAAACCAGGAAGCAAGAGGAGTCTGGGGCAAGTATGAAACTTCGATTTCTGCTAGTCATTCTCCTCGATGTTGATATAACTGTATGGGTACAATCCAGCTCTCAAGTCAATAGCTACTTCACTGACCTCAATGGCAGCTGTATTGCAGCCTTAACATGCAGTCACTTTGACTTCATTGATCTGGATACTGGTCGCTTTGAACATAAACATAGGCTAATACAAACAAAAATTCTAATTTTTTAATGTACAAATCTAAAAAAAAAAAAAAAAGTATTAGACTTGTGGGACAAATTTTAGGATTCTACAATCAACCATTGTAGAGATGCTTGAATTTTATCTTGGTTTTTACTTCCGAACACCAAAGGCAATATACAAAGAGCTTGGTTTTCACTTTAAAAATCTCTTAAAACTGCATAATCTCATAATAAATTCAAAATAAGAGCTTGAAGCAATAAGCCAGCATTTGAAGTCCACTTTCATTCGCAGACCCATAGAGATGCAATGCTGCTACATTTATGAACTGATAGCTCCATAGAAGAGAACTTGTTTTGCACCTGTATTGATGATGGCTTCCTTTAGGTACAACATTGCCTTAAGGATTAATGAAGAAGAGAGGTCTAATTCCTATGGGTTAATTCATACTGTGGGGCACTACGCGCACCAGAAAAGGGGAAGTCTGCAACTACCGAGAAGCACTGACAAATCACAAGTGCTGTCCTCTGATCTGTTTAGGAGACCCCAAGCTACTGGGCAGTGTATGATCTCAACAGTGAGGATGGACATTTCTCCAAAATCATATCCTTGACTAGGCTTGGTCTATCAAAATGGTAATTTCCTAAAGACAATTTCTCTCTTCTGCAGTGGTCTACAATTGGTGGGCAGTTAAGGGTAAAATGCTGATCTGCTGGGAGACTACTTAGAGAGAACTCCCATTATGGGGCAAGCAGATGGTTTGGTCTCAAGATGATCTGTACCAGATGGGCCTTGGGCGAGATTTTGTGCAGCAGCATCTTTCCTTACACTGTTGGAAGACAACAAGTGATTTATAGAGGTGCCTTTGGCTGAATGTGAAGGTGTGGGAGGATTTTACCCAACTCCTAGGACAGAAAGAACAAGGTGAATGCGCTGGTTGCACCAGGTGAAAGGATTGAACAAAACTCTGATTAGGAGAAGATGATCATCTAAGTGGTTTTGTCTAGGACTACATGGACAG
This sequence comes from Sphenodon punctatus, assembly GCA_003113815.1. Lineage (NCBI taxonomy): Eukaryota > Metazoa > Chordata > Lepidosauria > Sphenodontia > Sphenodontidae > Sphenodon > Sphenodon punctatus. The sequence goes on from QEPC01001478.1 coordinate 5,103,408, forward strand.
GTCAAGGAGGCTGCTGTTCCAGAGAGCCTGTTGGAGGACTGCTGGAGAAACTATGGGATGGGCATGTTTCATGATGTTCTGGTAATATCTATTCAAATAGTGCTGTGCCCACATTAGGGAGCTTGCAGGGCCGGAGAGTGTGCACCTGCCATGTATTACCAACTCACTAGGAGGTTTCCTCCTCTACCCCCACAGACAAGCTTGCTATGCGTAGTTCAGGGGTGACTCGCCACACATTTGCTATTACTCTCTTTAACCTGGAATGAGTTTTCCATGTGCAGGAAGAGAGAAGTAGCAAAGGGCATTTTCACTCAAGACACACTCCACCCACTGCACGTTACAGGGCAGCCATAGGGCAACACTGCAGCCATGCAACATGTATAGTGGGTGGGGAGTATCTTGTGTGAAAATGCCCAAAGTTGTTGGCTAATTTCTCAGAAGATAGAGGAATACGTCTAAGCAACCTTCTCAGCTTGCTGAATTTCCGATAGGACAGAAATCTCCCATCTTTAACTAGTTATTTTTTCATAATACAGAAGTAACGTATGAAAAATCCTCTCTCCTTTGGATTACCACACCCAACTCCAGGCCCTGAAGGATCCTGATAAACTTCTGGGTCTTAGCGTTAAGGGTCCCCAACGTTTTAGCATCCTTGCCATATTTAAGGAGATCAGCACCATGACAAGGTATTATGGGATAAGACACATCAGGATTCACAGAGACCCAAAATTACAGGTGGCTGTTTAGGTTTTGCTGAGGAACCTTTCATGTTAAGACCCTTTGAAGAGCATCAGCTTAAACAGTAACTTCTCAACTACATATAATTCCTCCAATCCCAATGTCCTTCAGAAGAATGGAAAAAGAATATCAAAAACAAGTATGGAACCAGTCAGTCTCACACATTTCAATCTTTTAGTTAAAGACCCACCTGACATTATTCACTAGTTGGCTCATGAAGTTAAATAGATTCCTGACAAAAAAACCCTTCCATCTTTCAATCCCCTAGTTGTACTTCCTTTTCTGAGATTTGTTACAAGATCCTTTCCCTTTCTTTTCACAGCAAGAGACAAGCTAGGATTTCTGCTCCCACTTCAAACTGGCAGCAGTGGCTAGGCAACCTTCTGCACGGGTGACCCTCCCCCCGCCCAAAAATGTTACTGTTTCAGCATAAATACGTTGGTTTTTCTGGCGAAGTTTTCCACATTAGTGTAAATTAATTATTTGGAAGTGCCTGGGTGGCATGTGTGTGAATAATTTGTTTTCATCAAATGAGTTTCCTGAGTGAGAAGTTTCAAACTATTAATGGGAAAACAATTCAGCAGATTAACTAGCTGGCAAAATGTAAACGAGGTGTTTATTTAAAATAGTAGTTTTAATTGAAAGTGTTTATTTGGTGCTACTGAACTTTTCAAATTTTAAGACATTTCTTTGGTAGAGCTCTGTGTTAGAGATAAATCAGCCAAATTCCATTGCTCTCCACTGCATCCTCTAGGTGGGCAGCTATTCCTTCTAGATTTGCTGTTATTTTAATTAATCCATATGCACCACAAGAGGCAAAAATATTTTAAGGTTTAAGAAATATACGAATAGCTTCCTTTGTATTACCACTACACGGAACACTGGCATCAAGTAATGTTAAGATAATAGAGCTCTATGCCAGCTGTAAAGAGCCATTATCTGTGCTGAACATTCAGTATGCCTGACTGGCAATAAACCATCCAAGGAAGTCACTCTGACACCAGACTACATCTAGTAGACTGAAAGTACTAGATGGTCATGACTACTTTGGACTTCAGCTTAAGAGCAGTCAAGAATGTTAGAGCTGATATAAGTAATGTTCTAACCACAAGGAAAATATTTTAATCTCACTTTTAAGATTGCTCATTACTGGATACTGTCATGCTAAAGTTAAAGCAATACATTTATTCTCTCTTTAAATACCAAACATCAATGAACTGTCAGGACTTAATGTGACAGAATTAAGTTAAATGAATGATTAAAAGCAAACATCTTTCATGAAAGAAAAACTATTTAGCAGTGATTCCTGAGCCAAGCCAAAAAATAAAAAGGGTAAAACAGAAATGGGGACATTAGCAAGTTACTTTCTCACTTTCTACCAACAACATGTGCTTAATGGAGAGAACCCCACTATTTTATCTTTCAGTACTATGATGGCTCTTGGTTTTCTTAACATGGCATGTGACTTCAGAACATGGATTTGTGGAGAAGACACAGGCAAGGAGGAATATACTCAGCATTACATTCAATCGCTGTTTAACAGTCAGACTGTTTAAGAGCTGTCCAACAGTACTGATTAACCCAGGTGAACTGTTCCACCAGATTTAACTGTCAAATTGATTAATAAAGTTTAAGTAAAAGAAGGCATGTATGCATTAAAGGAAACAGCACAAATGTACTGTTTATGAACTGTTTACAAAAAACATACAAAAGTTGGATGGCACAAAGTATACAGTGCTAATATAAAGAGATTGTTTAAGCTAAGTGCTTAACATAAACTGTCCATCCATATATGTAACAAAGAATATTTTAAGAGACAAGAAATATGCTCTACAAAAATAATGCTATACGGTGCAGAGTGCTTAATTCAGTGTATTTTTTATGACAGGTGCTGTTCATAATCTTCTGGTTTAGTTGATCAGTGAACATGTTCATTCCATTGTTTCCACTTTCCATTCCATCTCAAGTTCCAGGAAGGTCAATAACCTGCTGTCAATAGTTTAAAGCAAGAATAGATGAAAGCAGCAGCAGCAGCAACATTATAGGTACCAGCTGGAACAGTGTGTGCTTGCAGGTATCGGTCATATGTGCTACCTGTCACCATGATTTGTGCTATCATCTTATACCATGGTACAAACATCTGGTTGAGGTCACTTCACAGGGCTGTTGAGGTAATTTTTTTGATTCCTCTTCGCTGAGCAAGGGTAGAGCGGCCTACTGGTTCTAAAACTGGTGATTGATTGCGGTTTAAAGCAGAGTACGTGGCTGCCATAGCACCCTAAGGGTAGGGAGGGGGGAGACAGAGAGAGAGAGGGAAAAAAAACAAAACAAGACAGCACATTGAGTTTTGAACTATACAAAATAGTAAAAAATTGCAACGTGACTACAGTTTAACTATGCACTAATCACTGATTTGGAGATCTCTGAACAAATTTAATCAACCAATCGGATGCAGCATTGTTACTCTAACAGATAAAGCATGACTGTATTCTTTCAGCTGACCCAAAGTTACAGTGCTAATTCTCAAATCATTGTTAGTTTCAGAACCAAAGTATTTCCTGTGAGTGTAAATCAGATAACCGTTATCTATGGCAGAATTCTTTCTCCCCCAATGGATGTCAAATACATCCAGAATTCAAACCAGAAAGCATGTAAGAACTTTACTTAAGATCATATTTTCCCAATGGTTTAGTGCCAGCTCTAGCTCCTAGTGCCAGCATAGGTCCCATAATATGAATGGCACACTCCATGCATCAGTAGTCAACTGCCAGAGGATTTTACACACTGCCTGTTAATGGAAGCCCTATTTATTCTGCAAGACAATTAAGACTTTCAGATTTGACTAAGTGCTTTCGAAATGGTTTCCCTACACCTTTCAAAACTCTGAAAATGTGCAGAAATTCTGCCTGTAGATTTTAGCTTTATGTTGCACTGCTACGTATAGATTCCTATACGAGAAATACTCCTATGGATCTGTATAGTTCCAACTGGCTAATACAAGAATTACCAACAGGTCCTGAAAGGAGCACACAGCCCTGTTGTGCTGAATGGAAACTAACTGCAAAAAGACTCAAAATTTGTTACCTAAACTTATTATTTTAGCTTGATTAATTTTATATTATGCTCAAAAATGTCTTAATTGATACAACGACAATGCATTTTTAAGTGACATAAGGGATGCCAATAAAGAGAACTGAATAAAGAGAATCCTTGATAGGGGACAAACTAGAAACATTTCTGAGAAATTTCCAAAAGGAGAGTCTTTTGGAAACCTCTCTCAAGTAAACAAGAGTATCTTCTCTCAGATAGAACAGACAAAGTTTTGGGGGCAACAGCTATATAAGTTAATTAAATTTTTTAAAAGATATGCCTATTACTATAAAAAAATAGTTAGGCGTCGGCTTTTAAGCTGAATCTACACTTGCTTTGAGCATCTGAAAACTGGTAATCTATCCTTCACCCTCCAGTCATACCAAGCCTTATCAACCTGCTTGTCTCTTAAACTATACTTATTTTATGTTACCTAATTTCCTATTGCTCTGAACTAGAGAACTGAGTGCAAACTTAGTCTAACTCTCTCTCTCCCTTTACTAACCGGATGGTTTAAGAAGATAGGAGACATGGCAGCAAAGCCGTGCTCTGACACCACAGAGTTATATTCACTTCGGGTGGAGACTGGCTGGCCAGGAGGATCCCCTGCAGAAGGAAAATTCAGAGGTAAGTGTCCAATTTTCCTTTCTCCCGGGGGATCATCCTGGCTGTCCAGTCAAGACAGTAGGGACTTACCCAAGCAGTACCCCAGTCCAATATTGTGGGAGAGAAAATGAAGGAGAGAGATAAATCAGCGGAGAAACGAGCAGTCCTTTCGGCAGTGCCTCTAAGCAGAGAACTGCCTGAAGGACTCTTCTCTCGAAGGCTGAATCCATTGAGTCCTGTAATGGGATCCTATAGTGTCTAGTAAAGGAATTCATCGAGGACAAAGTTGCAGCTCGACAGATTTCCCCGTAGAAGGCTGCATTTCTGAAAGCTTGAGAGGTCGCAGCACCCCTAAGGGAATGTGCGAATATCCTTTTAGGAGGGATTTTGCCTGTCGCCCTGTAGGCTTCTGATATACAGACACATATCCATTTGACGATTAATGCCTTGGAAGCTTTCAATTCCTTTCTCTGCGGGTTGTATGGAATGAAAAGGGCCAACGTTTTCCTAAATGATTTAGTTCTGAGTAGGTAAATCCCTAGGGCTCTCAGAACAGACCTGGCACACCCTAGACGTTAGAACAGGTGTCCTGGGCTGGGGCAGAATGACGGGAGACTAATTTCCTGTTCTCTATGGAAACGTGAGTCTACCTTAGGCTAAAGGCCAGATCCAACCTGAGGACCACCAAAGACTCCTTGAAGGAGAATAGAGCTGGATTGATGGAAAGGGCTCCCAATTCCGACACCCTTCTAGCAGAGGTAATCCCTATGAGGAATGCCACTTTAATGGATAAACAACATAGAGAAACCTCCTTCAAAGGGGATCCTGGTAAGAGCCCCTTGGAGAAGGTTCAAGCTCCAAGAGGGGAAGCGATGAACCACTGGGGGAGAGATAATTCTGGCCGCCCTGAGGAAACGTTTTATATGGGGGTGACTGGAAATCCTGTGACCCTTTATTGTGCCCAGAACGCTATTAAGTGCTGCTACTTGTCTCTGTAGCGTGTTGGGTTTTAGGCCCCTCTCTAAGCCCTGCTGTAGAAATTCCAGGATACTACTGACAGGAGTTCTGTCTGGCCTGCCTGTTCTACTCTTGCAAACGTAGCCCAGGTGCTCTGATAAATTCGTTTGGTTGCTGGACTGAAGCATTGTTTCTAGAACCTGGCTAGAATATCGTAGTTTTCTTAAGGCCCTCCTCTCAACCTGAAAGCTAGCCAGGAGATATTATGGCTGTTGCTAGCTGGGATGGTTAGTGCCTCCCTTTGGGAGGGCAGGGTGCCTGACTGCCTAAAGGAGGCTGTGGTTAGACCCCTGCTCAAGAAACCATCTCTTGACGCTGATGCTCCTGCCAGTTATTGGCCGGTCTCTAACCTTCCCTTTTTAGGGAAGGTTATTGAACGGGCTGTGGCACGGCAGCTCCAGGAACATCTGGACCGCACAGGTTTCCTTAATCCCTCCCAGTCTGGGTTTCGGCCTGGGTATGGCATGGAGACGGCCTTGGTTGACGATCTCCGTCTGGCGTTGGACCAGGGTCGTCAGATCTTACTGGTCATGCTAGACCTTTCGGCTGCGTTCGACACAGTCGATCATGAGGTGTTGGTGACTCGCC
>QEPC01001478.1:5109847-5181098 GCA_003113815.1 Sphenodon punctatus
GGGGGGTTCGCCCTCCCATGGTCGCTCAAGTGCGGAGTCTGGGTGTGCTCCTCGATTTGCGGCTCAGTCTGGAATCTCAGATTGTGGCCGTGGCAGGGCGTGCATTCCGGCAGTTACATCTTGTCTGGCGGCTTTGGCCGTATCCCTCAGACTCCGACCTCGCCACGGCCATCCATGCCTTCATCACCTCGAGGCTGGATTACTGCAATGCGCTCTACGTGGGGCTGCCCGAGAAGCTGGTCCGGAGGCTGCAGCTGGTACAGAATGCTGCGGCCCGTCTCCTTACGGGGGTGGGTCGCAGGGAGCACATGACACCAGTGCTCCGGGCTCTGCACTGGCTGCCTATAAAGCACCGGGCCAGGTTCAAGGTGCTGGTTTTAACCTCTAAAGCCCTTCACGGCCTGGGCCCTGCTTATCTGCGGGACCACTTCACTCCCCATGTGCCTGTGCGACCCTTGAGATCATCTGTGGGAGCCTTTTTGGAGGTTCCTGGGCGAGGCGGGTGGCCACCGATGTTAGATCTTTTTTGGTGGCCGCTCCCTGTGCTGTGGAATTCGCTCCTGGAGGAGGCTCGGTTGACTCCCACTCTCCTGCTGTTTCGGCGTGTATGTAAGACCTGGCTGTTCCGTCAGGCTTTTGGCGAGGGGTAGGGGTGGGGGGGGTTTCCCACATTGTATTGTATTTTAAATGGTTTTAAATTGTTACAAATTTTTTTTTATTGAATGTTGTTCGCCACCCCAAGATGCCCTGTGGGTAGGAGGGGCGGGATATAAATTTTAAATAAATAAATAAAAACCTCCAGGCTGTCAAGTCTGAGAGCTGTTGGATTGTCCTGTTTTATTGGACCCTGGGGTCTGGCAGGGCCAGTAGCCTGAGTGGAGGTTCTGAGCTGAGCTCTAGCAGGTCTGTGAACCATGGTCTCCGTGGCCAGAAGGGGGTCACCAGGATGACCTCTGTGCCCTCGTTCTTTATCTTTGTTATGGTTCTCTGTATGAGAGACAACGGAGGGAAGGCATAGAGAAGGCCCTGTGGCCACTTGATAGTCAGAGCGTCGAAGGCTCTGTTGTCTGGGTGCCGAGAGACGAAGATGTTCACTTTCGCATTGGCTGGGGAAGCAAATAAGTCCACTGTGGGAGTGTTGAACTGATTGGTTATTGTTTGGAATTGCCCTAGGATGTAGAGGCCATTCTCCCTGATCCAGATCCACTCTGCTGAGTCAGTCATCTTGGGTGTTCGTTTGCCCTTTGATGTGCAGAGCCCAGATGGACTGTAAGTTCCTCTCCGCCCACCTGATGAGAGCAGATGCGATCTGGTGGAGCGCTTCGGACCTTGACCCGCCTTGGTGGTTCAGGTAGGCCTTTGCTACCATGTTGTCTGTGTAGACGAGGATATCTTTTCCTCGCAGAATTGGGACCAGGCACCGAAGCGCTATGTAGATTGCCCTTAGCTTCAACCACTTGATATGCTGTTCCTTTTCCCACGGAAGCCATTTCCCTTGCATCGATAAGTTCTGCGCATGTGTGCCCCATCCATGGAGACTCGCGTCCTCTCTGGATCCCCGAGGGGCATTCCGGTGTCGCACCAGTGTGGCATTAGCCACCATTTGAAGGATTTCTTCAGGTCAGCTGATATCCGTACCCATGGATTCCCCCCCCCCCCCGAGTTATGGTATCTTGCCAAGGGCGAAGGAAACGTTGGAGGGGCCTGGCATGGAATCTGGCCCATTGCATGATCCCTGAACAGGTGGTCATGGCCCCCAGAAGGCTTGCCAGGGTCTTGAGTTTGATTTTGCGAGCTTTTGAAATCTGCTGGATCAGACTGATGAGCTTCAGTTGTCTCTGATGCGATAGGAAGAGTCTGCAGATTCTGGTGTCCAATACCACTCCTAGGTGCTCTATAGTTTGAGAGGGGGAAGAGATGGCTCTTCTTGATGTTGACCATGAACCCGTGATCTTGTAAGTATGCGATAGTCTTGTATACGTCCCTGTGTGCTTGCTCGTAGGTTGGGGATCGTATCAAGATGTTGTCTAGGTAGGGATGCAGCTTGATCCCCTCCTTTCTCAGGTTCGCTATGAGCGCTACTAGGATCTTGGTGAATGTTCTCGATGAGGTTGACAGACCGAACGGGAGAGTTGTATACTGCCAATGTTGATTGGCATAACTGAACCTGAGCCATTGCCTGTGGGATGGCAGAACAGGTACGTGTAAATACGCCTCCTTCAGGTCGAGTGATGTGAGCCATTCTCCCTTTGTGATTGCTATGCGTATGGATTGCAATGTTTCCATTTTGAATTTTTGAACCTTGACGACCTGGTTCAGGATCTTTAGGTCCAACACCGCTTTCCATGTGTTTGACTTTTTTGGCACCAGGAAAAGAATGGAAAGGAAAATTGGGTACTTACCACTGAATTTTCCTTCTGCGGGGGATCCTCCTGGCCGGCCAGTCTGGACTGTAGGGTAGATCCCGCCGGGAACCAGTAGGAGGCAGACATCAACATTTGAGGAGCCTACTAGGAGGGATCTAGCCTCTGCTCCCCAGATTGTAATAGCTGTACTTGAGATTTTAAAAAACCCCATAAACGCTAACCTTACTCGTAACCTAATAACTAAGGTAACTGATTCTAAGAGTGAACTAACTCGGTCCACCCGCACCAACTGAATAAAGCCGCCAATCTTGAATTTACGGCTGGGAACAAGAGTTGTACCCCCCTTGTACCACCACAGAGTTGACCTCACTCCGGGTGGGGACTGGCCGGCCAGGAGGATCCCCCGCAGAAGGAAAATTCAGAGGTAAGTACCCAATTTTCCTTTCTCCCGGGGGATCCTCCTGGCCGTCCAGTCTGGACTGTAGGGACGTACCAAAGCAGTACGCTAAACCCCAAACAAGGGAGGGCAGACTAACTTAACGAGGGAGGTCAAGGTAGGTATCTGTGATCTCCAGACGTGCCAGGGCACGTCTCAGAGTACCGCCTGCAGTACCTGTCTCCCAAAGGCTGCATCTGCTGAATCCTGAAGGGGAATTCTATAATGCGAGGTAAAGGAATGGACAGAAGCCCAAGTTGCCGCCCTGCAAATAGATGCGTAGGAGGCTGCGTTCCTGAAGGCCTGCGATGTAGCAGCGCCCCGCAGGGAATGAGCAAAAAGACCCAAAGGGGGAATCTTTCCCTCCGCCTTGTAGGCCTCAGAAATAGCTAGGGTCATCCATTTAGCTATAAGAGACTTGGAAGCTTTCAAACCCTTTCTCTGGGGGTTATAAGATACGAACAAGGCAGAAGATCGCCTAAAGGTCTTTGTTCTATCCATGTAAACCTTAAGAGCCCTTCTCACGTCCAGAGCGTGCCACTGACGTTCCAGTGGGTGAGAGGGGTTCGGACAAAAAGAGGGCAAATAGATCTCTTGTTCCCTGTGAAACCTGGAATCCACTTTAGGGCTGAAGGCCGGATCCAGTCTAAGAGTCACTGACGAGTCCTTAAAGGAACAGAGAGCAGGCTCTATGGAGAGGGCTTCTAGTTCTGAAACTCTCCTGGCAGAAGTGATCCCCACCAAAAAGGCTACCTTGATGGACAAGTAATACATTGAAACCTCCCTAATTGGCTCAAAAGGGATCTTAGTGAGAGCTCTCAGGACAAGGTTCAGGTTCCAGGAAGGGAACCTGTGTACCACGGGAGGAGATAGGAGCCTAGCGGCCCTAAGGAAGCGCCTTGCATGAGGGTGACCCGAAATCCCCTTACCTCTGAGGGTAGACAGCACGCTATTAAGGGCTGCTAACTGTCTCTGTAAGGTACTAGGCCTTAGACCCCTATCTAGCCCCCCTTGCAAGAACTCTAAAACTATGCTAATGGAGGCTTTCTCTGGATCCAGAGACCTGGTCTCACACCATTTAACGAACGTAGCCCAAGTGCTCTGATATATTCGCCTCGTAGCAGGCTTCCTTGATTGAAGTAAGGTATCCAAAACCTTAGAAGAGTATCCTAGCCTCCTCAAGACCCTCCTTTCAAGCTCCAGGCTGTCAATCTGAGCGACTCTGGGTTGTCGTGCATGACTGGTCCCTGGGATAGCATGTCCGGTCTCGGGGAAATTCTGAGTGGAAGGTCCTGACTGAGATCTTGAAGATCTGCGAACCATGGCCTTCTGGGCCAGAACGGAGCTACTAGTATCATCCTCGCCCGTTCCTTCCGGACCTTCGCAAGTGTTCTCTGGATAAGAGACAGAGGTGGAAACGCAAACAGGAGCTCCTGGGGCCAAGGACAATTCAACGCGTCGAAGCCTATTGCTCTGCTGTCCGGGTGACGAGAAATGAACCTCTCTGTCTTCGCGTTCTCCGCTGAGGCGAACAGGTCTATGGATGGGAGCCCAAACCGTTCTGTTATCTCCCTGAAGGATGACTGATGAAGGGACCATTCTCCTTGATCGATCTGAACTCGACTGAGCCAGTCGGCCTGAGTATTGGAGATCCCCCTGATATGAAGGGCCCTGATGGAACTCAGGTTGCTCTCCGCCCACCGCATGATACTGGTGGCTAGTTGGTGGAGCGTCTCGGACCTCGATCCGCCCTGGTGATTTATATAGGCTTTTGCGACCGTGTTGTCGGTGTAGATCAATACGTCCTTCCCCCTCAGGAACGGTGACAGATCCTTCAAGGCCAGATAAATCGCCCTCAACTCCAGCCAATTGATATGATGGCCCCTCTCCCATTGTAGCCACTTGCCCTGAGCTGAGTGTCCTTGTGTGTGAGCGCCCCAGCCCCTTAGACTTGCGTCTGTAGTCAGGATCGTGCTTTCCGGAAGTGAGAGAGGCATTCCTGGTAAGAATCTGTCCTGATGAGTCCACCACGCTAGCGACCTCTTGAGAAGAGGTGTCACCTGGATTGATGGGTTCTGGCCTTGAGTCAGCTCGTCCTGCCACGGACGAAGGAACCGCTGAAGGGGTCTGGAATGTAGTCTCGCCCATTGAACTATGCCCAGGCAGGAGGTCATGGCTCCTAGAAGGCTTGCTAGCGATTTTAGCCTGGATTTGGGCTTCTCCACGATTTGTTGGATGAGGGTCAACAGCTTTAGGCGACGCTGTTCGGATAGAAACAGCTTGCTCTGTCTGGTGTCCAGTATGACCCCCAGGTGTTCCAGAGTCTGAGCTGGAGTGAGATGACTCTTCTTGCGATTGATGACAAATCCGTGGTCCTGCAGACACTGTATGACGTGTTGAATGTCTCTGTGTGCCTGACCGCAGGATGGAGACCTGACCAGGATGTCGTCTAAGTAGGGGTGGATCTTTATCCCCTCCGTCCTCAGAATCGCTACGAGAGCTACTAGCCCCTTCGTGAAGGTCCTCGGGGAGGTTGCCAAGCCGAAGGGTAGGGCTCTGTACTGCCAGTGCTGTCCTGCATAACAGAAGCGAAGCCACTGGCGGTGATTGTGGTAGATCGGCACATGAAGGTAGGCCTCCTTCAGGTCGAGCGCTGTCAGCCACTCGTCCTGAACGATCGCTGTCCTGATAGATTGTAGAGTTTCCATCCGGAACTTCTGGATTTTGAGGACTCGATTCAATCTCTTTAGGTCCAAGATGGCCCTCCATTCGTCTAGCTTTTTTGGAACTAGGAAAATGGTGGAGTAGAGACCTTGCCCGCGTTCGAGAAGAGGGACCTCCTCTATCGCTCCGATGGTCTGGAGCCTGATGATTTCTGCCCGCATTGCCCGTTGCTTGACCAGATCCCTGGGCACGGCTGATGAGCAGAAGTATCGCGGGGGGGAGTGCGTTAGCTCTATAACGTAGCCCCTTTGGATCGTCTGAAGAACCCAAGTATCCGTAGTGCTGGAAGCCCATCTTGCCGCGAACAGCTGAAGTCTGCCCCCTAGGCTGAGCTGATCTAGAGGGCAGGGCTGTGAGTAGTCAGGCATCCTGCTTGGGTCCTCCTGCTCCCTGACGCTGCTTGCTCCTGTTATCGTTGCCCTGCGGTTTCTGCCATCTTGGTTTATAGCGTTGTTGATTCCCTCTATGGGGAAAAAAGGACCGTCTGGAGCTCCCTGACTGGGTGTAGGGTGTGTTGTAGGGACGAAAATTCCGCTTGGGAATTCCCACACTTTGTAAGGTCTGTTTCTTTGATTTGTCCGCCGCATCACTCAGCACCTTATCCAGGCAGACGCCGAACAACTTCCTACCCTGAAAAGGGGCGCTCACCAGCGCGTTCTTTGCGGTGTTATCCCCTCTCCAAGATCTCAACCACAGGCGACGTCTAGCCGCTACATTGGAAGCAGCCGCTTTCGCAGCCCAGCGAAGCATGTCGGTCGAAGCGTCTGCCATGAAGGCGTATGCCAGTTGAATCCGCGTGGACAATACCCTGATCATTTTGTCTGAGATGCCCGGCTCAGAGACTCTCTTGACCCAGATCATTAAAGCCCTGGAGAAATACGACGAGACCGTGGCCATCTTCATTACTGCAGATATCTCATCGAAGTTTCTCCGCAAGTTGCAATCTATAGCCTTGTCCGTTGGATCCCTGGGGAAGCAGTCTCCCTCTGTCGGGAACACAGAGCTCCTTGCTAGAGACGCTGCTGCGGCGTCGACCTTAGGGGTAGACAAAAAGGCATTCTTTTTTCTGTTAAAAGAATACAGGGACAACTGAGACCTTGACAACTTGGAAGGGCTATTAGGATTTTGCCATTCCCTGGAGATAATCTTTTCATAAGCCTTATCCAGCAGAAGCCCCTTGTCACGCCCTCTAGCTCTGGGAAGGTAACCCCGAGCTTCCTCCTCCTCTTCCTCTTCTGACGAGGAAGAAGCATCCTTATCTCTTTTCTGCTTCAAATGGAGGTTTTTGGCGAACTGGTCAAAAATCAGGTCGCGATACTTGCAGGGGAACTGCCTATCAGGGTTCAGAGAGGGCTCCAGGTTTGCCTCTCCTGAGCGTTCCTTGTCAGCCGGCTCCCCTTCACTGACGATTTCCCCCTCTGAAATTCCCTCCTCCTCTTCCTCCATAGACTCTGCCGGGGAAGAGGCCCTTCTCTGCTTGTCTTTACTGCCCTGACACGAGGTGTCCTCCTCCTCTGAGTCATGGCTGTCCATGAAATCCTCCTGCTCCTCCTCAGATGAAGCCGGAGAAACAATTAGTTCAGAGGCCCTGCAGGGCTTCTTTGAAAGGGGCTGCTTGCCCTTACCAGCCCCCTTGGAGCTGCCCTTGTAGGGTCTAGAGGGCCTAGATCTGGGAGGGGACCTCTTTCTTTTGAGCTCTGTTAGGATCTCCCTTAACAGCTCTGTGTGGAGATCCTGCCTTGCTGGAGGGGTCTGAGCTGAAACCCCTGCTAGGGGCCCTGCTGGGGCGGGCTGGGAGGCACTCACTGCGAGGGGCTGTTCCGTGGAAGCCCCTGACTCCGAAGTAGTGGATCTCCTTGTCGCTGGCATTTTGAAGGCCCTTGAAATAGCTCTTGCCAGTAGCCACGAAGGCAGGGAGGGCCAGGCACCGTCTCTATTGAGAGGGGGCTCCAGGAAATCGAAGAGGAACGCTTTGTCCTCGAGCAGGCTCCGGGAAAAAAACGATCCCTGGGCTCAGACAAAACGCGCCCAGCTCTGATCCCCGGGGAGCTGCTCTGCAAAAAGCGCGCTCAGCGCTGGCCCCTGGAGAGCTGCCTTGCAAAAAGCGCGGCAGGCTCTGTCTGGGAAGCGCGTTCCTGATTGGGTCTCAGGAACGCCCGCGAAAACGCGCTCCTCCCCCCCGACGGTGGGGGGGGGGGGGCGGAGCCGCCACAAAGCGCTCTGCGGCCTGGAACTCGTGCCATCGGGTCCCTCCTAGGAGAACCGGGGGGGGGCGCGGTCCCGAGGGGGGAAGCCGCCGCACTACCCCCCCGCGATGAGTCCAAACCTCCCCCCGAACCCCTGCCAGAGAGGTAGGGTGGAGGAGGAGGAGGATATAGGGGCTGCAGAAGGTCCCGAAGGGGGAAACTGCTGCGCCCTCGGCGAAGGGAAAACCCCGCTCCGGAGGGGAGGAAGGGGAGCCCCCGATCAAGGCCCTGTACCCAGGCGAGCCGGGTAGGTGAACAGGGTGGAGAATTTCTCTCCCCCTGGCACCGGGCCGGTTCCTGCGCTGGAAGAGCGCCCCAAACCCGAGAAGGCTCAGGGCTGGTTCTTCCACTCACTTGCCTGCGTCCTTACTGCCCCAAGGCAGACAAACAACTGGGGAGCAGAGGCTAGATCCCTCCTAGTAGGCTCCTCAAATGTTGATGTCTGCCTCCTACTGGTTCCCGGCGGGATCTACCCTACAGTCCAGACTGGACGGCCAGGAGGATCCCCCGGGAGAATAGAGCCCCCGGTCTTTTTCGTGGTGTGGGACGGATTCGATAGGTCCGATGAAAAGTAGTCTAGAGATCTCCGTTTGCATCGCTGCCTGCTTGATATGGTTGCTGGAGACTGCAGAGGCACAGTAGAACTGCCGGGGCAAGTGTGAAAATTCTATTGCATACCCTTGTATTATGGTTTAGATGACCCACGAGTCTGTGGTGGTTCGTTTCCAATGATCTCCGAATAATTGAAGCCTGCCCCCCAGTTTTTCCTGTCCCTCTCCACTGTCTGGGTTCCAATCATGCATCCAGCTTGGGGCGGACTGGATTCTGATGTTTATTTCGGTTGTCGTGGCCCTTTTGTCTTTGCCACCGGGATCTGTATCTCTGTTGGTTTCCCCTGTGTGGGAAGAATGGTCGCCCCCCCCCCGCCCCAGGAACTGAGGATGTTGAATTGCAGGGACGAAAGGAACGCTTTTAGGCTCCCACACTCTGTAGAGTCTATTTCTTGGTTTTATCCGTGGCATCTGCCAGGACCTTGTCCAGACAGATCCCGAAGAGCTTGAGGCCCTGAAATGGACCTGCAACCAGAGCATTCTTGGAAGTGTTGTCCCCTTTCCAAGACCTCAGCCATAGGCATCGTCGTGCTGCAACATTGGATGTGGCCGCCCTGGATGCGCAGCGGAGCATGTCCGTCGAAGAGTTGGCTACGAAGGCGTAGGCAAGCTGTATTCTGGTCGAGAGAACTCTACTCATCTTTGTGGATACCCGTGGATCTCCGGCTCGTTTGATCCACGTCATTAGGGTCCTTGAAAAATAAGTTAGCGTGGCCATCTTTATAATGGATGAAATTTCCTCAAAGTTCCTCCTGAGGTTGCATTCGATCCCCTTGTCTGTTGGATCTCGGGGTTAACACTCCCCTTCAATGGGGAAGATCAAGTTCCTGGCCAGCGAGGCAGCTGCTGCGTCAACCTTAGGAATGGTGAGCAGGGCATTCTTATTCTTAGATAGGGAATAAAGCGCTAACTGAGCTTTAGACAGTCTGGATCCCTTATTGGGCTGTGGCCACTCTCTCTTAATGATGCGCTCGTAGGCCTTGTCCAAGACCATCCCCCTATCTCTCGCCCGGGGAAGGTACTCCCTCCCCTCTTCCTCCTTGGAGGAATCCGACGATGCTTCCTTGTCCTTTTTCTCTTTGAGGTGGAGGGCCTTGGTGAGCAGATCATATATTTGGTCCCTATATTTGTTGGGGAAGTGCCTGTCTGGGTCTGACGAGGCATCCAACACCTGTTCCTCCTCTTCTAATCTTTCCCCACTGTCTGAGGCTTGATCAGACACCTCCCCCTCTTCGTCGCTGCTCTCTTTGCGAAGTGGCCTGCACCTTCTTTTCCTCCTCCTTTCCCCTACATTGTCCTCTTCCGAGTACTGGGCAGACAGAACCTCCTCTGGGGGTTCTGAGTCCGAGGAGGTAGTTGACTCGAGGGGCCGGACGGATTTTTGAGACTTTTTTGCTCTGGGGTGTTTTCCCTTTCCCACCCCTTTCGACCGTCCCTTAAAAGCCCGTTCTGTTCGTTCCCGGGGGGAAGGGGACTTTTTTGTCTTCAGCTGAGAATTTCTTTTAACATCTCCATGTGCGGGTCTTGGGCTGGAGGGGGTGTGTGGGCGGGGCTCCCTGTGGCAGATTGTTCTTCTGTCTCTGCCGGTTCCGCCGTGGCCCTGCACCTGGGAGCCATTTTTTGTTGTTGTTTCACATGCTTTTTAGGCCACGAGGGGTGGGGGTAGGGAGGGACGGGCCGCCTCTAGGGCCGCGAGACCGATTGCCGGTGTGGGCTGGAGAGGATCAGTGAGATTCAATCCTGCACAGTTGTTCTGGGCGCCTGGCCGGGCTGCGGGCTGAGAGAGGGAGGAGGAGGGCCTAGGAAAGCGGGGGCTGCGCCGCTCCGCGTCGGAGCTACCTGAGCTGGGAACGCCGCGGCTGGAGCTCTTTGAAGGCGGGAAAGGCCTTCCGCTCGGTGGATGGGAGGGAGGGAGAGGGAAGGAGGATCGGGCGGGGCCATTCCCGGGCTAAGGGTTACTTGCTGCTTCTCGCCCGATCCTTCTCCGCTACGACGAGGTCTGCTGCGCTCGGTTCTCCCCTCTGCAGCAGGGAGTGGGGATGGCCCCTCAGCAAGCCTCCTGGGCTGCTGCTCCTGCTCCTCAGGGACCCCCGTGCCAACAGGGAAGGGGGGGTGCCCGGTACTGCTCTCAAATCCCTTCGTGAAGGGAGGTGAACAGGGAGAGGAATTTCTCCTCTCCTGGCACCCGGAGCTTCCAATTCCTTCTTTGATTTTAAGTTAATTTTCTTTCCTTTAGGACTGTCTCACTTGGGAGACAGTAAGCCTAGTTGTACTGAGGCAGACAAATGACTGGAGGGTGAAGGATAGATCCCTGGTGATAGGGTCTAGAAAAGTAATTGTCTGCCTCATAGTGGTAATTGGCTGGATCTACCCTACTGTCCTGACTGGACGGCCAGGAGGATCCCCCGGGAGAAAGCTTGGCTTACACATTATTCAGCTGAACTAGTTTCAGAAACTTGTTTGACAAGGCAGGTTGGCGAGGGTCAATTTATTGCACATAAATTGCACATTTATTTACAAATTTAAAAATTAAAATATTAGCATGATTTGAGAAGTGATGAACATGCAGAAGGTAAAAGCCAACGTGACAGGGCCCGCTGTGACTCACTTTTAGGGCTGGCCTTACCGTGGGGCGGCCCCGCTCTCGGGCCCCCAGCCTGACAGTGGTTGGGAGCTGGGGACCCTGAGTGCGGGGCCCCCCTGAGTCTCGGCCAGGGAGTGAGGGAGAGGCGGGGCCTCTGTCTCTCACTCCCTAGGCTGAGGCTGAGACAGGCAGCGGAGGGGGCCAGCGGGTGTGAGGAAGAGGCAGAGGCCCCACCTCTCCCTCACTTCGTCCCCCCCCCCCCGGCTGCCTGTCAGTCTCTGTCAGGGAGAATATGGGAGAGGCGGGGCCTCTGCCTCTCTCTCACTCCCCCTGGCTGAGACTGACCGACAGTGGAGGGGGCCATGGAGTGAGGGAGAGGTGGAGGCCTCACCTCTCCCACACTACCTTGCAACTCTGGTGGCCGCAGGTTGCGCGGCAGCAGATTTAATCAGTAGAAATCATAAGGGAAATCACTACTTGTAAAAATCACTTTATCTGGTAAACTCTGCCTATAAAACCAACTTAAATATCACCAAGACTGTAGTATATTTCATTCTGCAAAGAACAAGGTGGGGTGTTGTTTTTTTTTAAAAAAATAGTCAGGATCCATTATTACATTAGCTAAAAACACAAGTTCACATAACCCTTGCTAACCCCAGAAACTATTACAAACTCGATTAGAGATTAAAGCAACTGCATGGAAATTGTTCTATATGTTTTTTGTTTACAGATAAACCTGACAAGACAACTAGCTATATAAATATGTTTAGTTACCTTCACCAGATGTGGAGCATCCGGTCTGTTTAGTTGGTACTGAGGCAACTGGTCCCAGTGAACGATCCAGGGATGTCTAAGAACCTGGGCAGCTGTCAGTCTTTGATGTGGGTCAACGTGAAGCATCTTTGAAACCAAGTCCTGTCAACGGAGGTAATTTATCTGAATAGTACATTTCAATGCAGTAATATTTTGAACATGACTATAAACCTAACTTATCTAAACATTGTTAAACTCAAGGTCCAAAGGAAACTTGTTTTTATCAATAATTTAAACAAGTCTTGGGTCATCCCCCAAAGCAGCTCAAATGATTCACATTTCTAGACAGCTTCTGTATGAAAATATAAAAAGGTAAAAAGATCAGCAAGCTAGACAGACACTGTGGAGTCTAGTACTGTGCCAATGAATACCAAGATCTATTGGCATTTACAACAGATGGCCAAGGGAAAATGAAGAGTATTTAAGTGAAGCTGTAGATAAAAATTCTGAAAGGTCTTACCCATTATTACCCTGATAGAGTAAAACTTCTAATTTTAAGAAAACTGTTTGTAGAAAAGTGTTTTAGTAATCGGAGATCATAAATTATTTTGAAGCACTTTTAGCATAGCTAACTTTCTCTGATGAAATGTGCTCTCTGTCTTAAAATTGAGAAGTAAAAAAATATTTTAAAAGACACTGAAGTTCAGTGACTTTAGACACAGAGGAACAGCTGTCCCTTTACATGCACCTACTGAGAGATTAAGGTGATTCTATGTTATGTACAGAATAGTGAGTAGCCTTGTTAATCAGTTTAACATCAAATGGAGGGAAAATATCTGCATATTTAGAAATCAAACCAATGAAAAAAATTGAAGACATTGCGAAAGAAAAGGAAAATAATGCTCAAATAATATTAGTAATGTTGGAGCTTTATCTCTGCTAGATAAAGGTGGCTGACGCCTGTCAAGTCCACGTAGGTCATTACACTTGTAGTGCCTAATTCTGGCTAATCCTGTCATGCATGCAGGAAGTGAGGTGATGATGGGTAATTTCAGACGTTACAAAAACGCCTTTCACCACAGTGGATCCCCTGTGGTGGTGGCGGTGTTTCTGGGAACGTCTGTTTGGTCCCAGCCAGATGTTCATCATGGTGAACCCCTGGCCGGGATCAAACTTGACCACTGTTCTCGACCTCCAGCCGGCCAGAGGTCGCGAACCGTGGTAAGAGTGGTCACGATCCGGGACGGGGCTGGTGATGGCGGCGTTGCACGTGTGCTCGCCAGCCCCGTTCTGGAATCCGGTCCCAACCACGCGGCGGGGTCGGGCACAGCGGCCTCATTGGCTGCTGTGTCTGCTTGTCTCCCCATAGGTGGGTGGCCGAGGGAGCGTGGGGCTGAGCGGTTGCACGTTGCGCTGCGGCCCCTCCCCGATCCCCCTCAGAGATCAGTCCGGCACGTCGAAAGGACGGCTGGCCTGATCACGGACCTGGATCCAAGACACATCCCGGTCCAGCGTGGCAGGCCTCCGCGCCCGTCACGTCTGAAATTACCCTATGTTCCACTGCTACGTTTAGCACTAAACACCACTAGTGGAATGACCAATGACACTCTGACTGGGGCTTTGAAAAAGCCAACGTAATTTTCAGTTTGCAGACTTACCCACCAACTGTTGAAACAGAAGATTTTCATTTATATATATCATATACAATTAAGATACACTCCAAAAGTGACTCAGTAAACTAAGCAATTCCACAAGTCTGCAAATTTTATTAATACTCATGTTCTCTGATAAAAAAAGCACTTATTAGGGGTGAAAGGATTTACTGATTAACTGGTCAAGTCAACTAATGCATTCAACTGGGTTTAAAAAATTAAATCTTTAAAATTAAAACTCAAAAATCAGTTAGTAAGACTAAACTTAGCATCAACCAACAAAAATAAGTTGTGTTCTATAAATATTATAGTGGTTGTCTAGTATTCAATCAACCAATTAAGCACTAAATCAGTTTAAAATGAATCACCTGAACACTAATTGGGCAACAGCCCTAATGTATAATGTACGGAGTTTTTATGAAGTTTGTTAAAATCCATCTCTCATACAAAGAACAAAATATAAATATACTTGCCTTAGCTGTATCTGAAACTGAATTCCAGTATCCACCGCTGAGAGAGAACTTTCCACTACCTATTCGTGCTAATATCTCTTCTGGAGTATCATCGGGACCATTTGCAAAAGGAGTGTAACTAATAAATCAAGCAAAAAAATGCCAAGTATTACTAACTTCTCTTGCGGTGTTTCAATACTTATTTTCAAATATGACCACAGTTGCCAGCCGTATCAAAATAAAATAATTGATGCATACATAACTACCACTGGTAATTATCAAGTTGAATGTAAAAAAAACCCAAAATCATACGTAAAACGACAAAGTGCATGCCAGAAAATGATTAAGGGCCTAATTCAGAGAGTCAGGAGGACTCTTTTCATTGAGTAGGCAGATGCTGTGTGCTGTAAATAATAAGTTAAGGATATTCCTTACTGAATTGAGATTTAACTCTTGTGATTGCTACTACTACAGCTTTGTAAATATATGTGAATATATATATGGAGTTATCGATCTTAGCTCCCAGATTATTAGTGTACTGGAAAGCCTGAATCTTATTTGGAATTTTTGTTCGGCACGCGCTTACTGACAAATATTTTGTTTACATAATTACAGTGTCTTATTCCTATATTTTATGTTAATTTTATGTATTATTAAAATTGCCTTGTATTACTTTTGGCTAAGGCGAGAACTGATGCCATAACAAACAAACAAACGAGTAGGGTGGGTTTGGAACAGGTCCTGTGCTGCATTCTTTGTACCAGACAGTGTAAATGAAAATTAATCCCGAGTCACAGCTCAGACTGCCACTTATATGAACAGAAGTCATTAAAGATGTTCCCAGAGCCCAGTAAAATAAGAACGCATATAACAACTTGATGTCTGACCTGGAAAAGTACACCTACTAGATTGAGAATACAAGAGAATTAAGTAGTTAGATCCTTTGACTCTAGAGCTAGGCTGTATTAAAATGAGCCTTTTCTCCTGGCTCTTTAATTACCTGTGCAAGAGTACTGTTGTGCTTTATCATGCTTCACACTGGCTGCCAAATCTCCCTCTCCTGCATTAAATCTTGCTGCACGTTATCCCAAGAGCTGCTAACAATCCCATAATTCTCAGCAGCAGTTGCCGCCTCTTAAATTGGGGTGCATTTGTTTCATGGAGGAGAAAGTTAAATATTAAAAGCAGCAGCCGCCACTGCCTGGGACCTGAACCAGTGCACTTTGACCTTTGTGCACTGGCAATGCTGGCTGAAAGAAACGACATGAGGTGGGGGAGTGTGCGACTGTCACCTAGCATGTGCCCCAAAACGTGTCTATGACAGTGAAGGAATAAGAAACTGCAATAAAAATGAATTGTCCTTCACGTTATCAGCATGGGAGGAGCTTAGCTTGATTGTTAAGCCTCCATTTGCAGCTCATCAGTTGTGGCGATTTAGGACTTGCTCGCCCAGGATCTTGTTCGCCAAGTTATTTACATGAATAATAAAAATGCAGGGGAAACAATTTGTGCTACATTTTAGGTCTCATGTGAATGCAGCCCTAGCTCTCCTTTTTGCTGAACTTTAATTAAGGTATTAAGAAACACTACAAAGTTGTGACAGTAAGCAAGCTGTAACCAGGTAAATGATTTTAAAAGTGTTTAAAAAGGAGAGCTGTAACAGGCAAGCAGGTGATGGAAAGGTTTTATTCATCAAAGCTATGTTAGATTTTATTTATTCTATTATGAAGACTTCTACTGCATTATCAGTTCTAACTGTATTGTGCCAATCTAATTGATTCTTGTCATCAGACTTGAAAGTATCACTGTTAGGCTGGAGTGAAAGTATATTCTGGTATATATTTGACTGGATTTCACAAGTGATGAGCAAATATTTAGTTTGTGTCTATGAAGATCAGGTTTACCATCTCTGGGGAGGAAAACAGCACATCCTGCAAACGATCAGAATCTTCAAGGGTTTATTTATTTATTTAACTAATTTTGTACCCTGCCCCTCCTGCCACAGGCAGCCAGGAGTGGCCAACATTAATAAAAAACATAAAATATTAAAACAGGGTTAAATCATCATAAAATAATAACACCACCAATAGCAAAAGAGTAAGCCCACCACCACCCTCACCAGTTTCCCCACCCCTACCCCTCTCCCTCATCAAACGCCTGACTGAACAGCCAGATCTTACACTTCCTATGAAAGGCTGGGATGTCCGGGGCCAGATGGGCCCCCACTGGGAGGGAATTCCAAAAGTGCAGTGCGGCCACCGAGAACGCCCTATCCTGCGTGTCCCCCCACGGGAAACCCGGGGGACCTCCAACACGGCACCCCTGGATGACCGCAGGGGCCGGTCTAGAACCTGGGGAGTGAGGTGATCTCACAGATAGGCAGGGCCCAGGCTACGTAAGGCTTTATAGGTCAGAACCAACACTTTGAATCAAACCTGGAAGACTACTGGCAGCCAGTGCAGAGATCGGAGCACTGGTGTAATGTGTTCCCGGCGGCCCAGTCCCACCAAGAGCTGGGCCGCCGCATTCTGCACCAGCTGCAGCTTCCGAGCAGTCATCATAGGTAGCCCCATGCAGAGCACGTTACAGTAGTCTAACCGAGAGGTAATAAAAACATGGATGATCGTGGCCAGGTCAGGAACTGAAACCAGTGGCCGAAGCCGCCGCACCAGATGTGACTGGCGGAAGGTACTCCTCGCCACAGCCTCCACCTGGAGATCCAGGCGGTGCTCTGGGTTGAGCCCAGAGTTTATATCTTGTCTACTTCTACAGATTTACTGAAGAAAAACTTAATTTGTCTGCCAACTCACCCAGTGAGCATTGTGTAGAGCAGAACACCAAGACTCCATATATCACATGCAGCATCATAACCTTGTCTTTTTAAAACCTGTGGAAACGAAGGGAAGTGGTTACTACTATTGCTATGGATATTATCCTAGTATCTCTAACACTTCCAAAATATTAGTTGACTGAGAATTTTACCATGACCAGGTTGAAATATTGAAATCAAACCATTAGATTGAATGTATGTAAAACCAAAATGTAATATCTACCTCTGGAGCAACAAAGTTTGCTGTGTAACAAGGTGTCATTAGCAGGCCATTTTCTGCTCTTAACTGTTTTGCAAAGCCAAAATCACAAATTCGAATTGATTCCGGATTACCAGATTCATCCACATAAAGGATGTTGCTTGGTTTGAGGTCTCTATGTACAACCTAAATAAAAACAGATAAAGAAAATTATATAGGCTAGGTTTTTCTATTATAAGCATTTAAAAAAAAAAAAATTGACAGTGCAATCCTCAGGTCTAGTGTCCGTACACAACCTTAATAATTGCACTGTAATTTACTCTGCCATTAACAATGAACTATAAGGAAAACAGTACTTTTAACATCAACTGCCCCCAATAGGGGGACAAATTTTGAAAAGATACTACTACTTGGGGCATAGCATTCAAGTTGTAGACATAAGCAGTTTGATATGAATTATGGTGATTTATACCAAGCAACCACACAAAGCTTGGTGGCAAAATTTAGAGTCTGGAGAAAAACCAGGTAGGCCAAATCATCAGTACTATTTTTTGTGCTATATATTCAAAGGGTAAACAACATAAATCAAAGGCTATACCTAAGGGGATGTAAGGACTTTAATCGAATTATCATTATTGATAAATTGTCAGCATTGTCTTCAGTTTCTCCTCATGCCTGTTGTCATCCTCATTACTGATGCTGAGGCATCTTACACATTTTCTTCTTCCTTTCCTTGCCCCATTAACACCTTTGCTTCCACTGTCCTCTTGCCCTTTTCCTTAATCATTCAATCTTATGTACACAAGTTCTAGGAATCCATTTATCCAATACTATGGTCCTCCACTGCTGAATGAAATTAACTAGCTGAAAGAAATGTAATAATTGGCTGTACACTTTCAACTATCCTTAAACCTGCAACGGAGGCTGGAATGGGCCAGGATTATTGCCTATGTTTGCTCTACATCTGGGTTGCCTCCTCCTGATTTTCTAGTTGGTAGGCTACAATAGAAAATTGGGTATTTACCGAGGGAATTTTCCTTCTACCAAAGTCTCCTGGTCATCCATCCAAAACAAGTCTGGGGAAGATTCCTTCTATCATCAGCAGGAGGCAGATGAAGTCTTCAACTGGGCATGCTCGGAGAGGGATCTGACACACCCCCCCCCCCATGCTTTCTCTAGTTGCAGTTACTCAAAGGATTCAACTAAACCTAGACTAGCAAATTAAGAACTAAACTGAATGTGAACACAAACTCCTGACCAAAGTGGCAATGCTCTTAATGGAATTAACATTTTCAAAAAGGTTAACGATCTCAGAAGGTACTTGTAAGGGGTGAATGGATGTCCAGGAGACTCGGTAGAAAAAGATTTCTCTTGTTAAGAACCCAGTTTTCCTTTCTCACCAAGTCTCCCGGGCATCCATCCAACAGTCTGGGGAATGTAACAAAACAGTGTACCTCAGAAATAAGGGAGAGATTCTAACTGAGATTCAGTCCAGTACTGCCTAGAGAACTCATTTCCCAAAAGCAGCTTCTGCAGAATCTAGAATCAGAATTTTGTGATGTTTAGATAATGTATGGATAGAGAACTATGTTGCTGCTCTGCAAATCTCTGAATATTTGGCCCTGTTCTTATATGCCCAGGATGTGCTGCCTGCCCCCTAGCGGAATGAGAATGAACAAATTTAGGAAGGGAAACCCCCTTTGCTATATAGGCATCCGAAATAGCTTCCACTATCCATTTAGATATAATGGACTTGGGTGACTTGTGACCCTTGCAATGAGGTTGAAAATTAACAAAAAGGGCCAAGGTTTTTCTGGAAGGGGCTGTTCTGTCAATCTAGACCTAAAGGCCCTGTGCACATCTAATTTGTGCCAAACCTTTTATTTGGGATGTACCAGTTTGGGTCAAAAAGAGGGAAGGTTAATCTCTTGTGCCCTATGGAACCAGGTATTGACTTTTGGAGAGTTCCAACTGGAAGGTGATCGACTCCTTTTTGAACATGCAGAGGTTGGGATCTATAGACATAGCCCCTAACTCTCCTAGCAGAGGTAACCAGTATGAGAAACGCCATCTTTAAGGAAAGGTAATGAAAGTGACTCAAAGGGAGCCTGTGTCATTGCTTGAAGCACCAAATTTATTGTGTCATTGCTTGAAGTCATTTATGTTTATTGTGTTATTGTTTATGTTTTATTGTTTGTTTTGTATTGTTTGTTTGTTTCATTATTAGTATGTATTGTTTATGTTTTATTGTTTATGTATTATTGTTTATGTTTATTATTGTGTCATTTATGTGTCATTGCTTGAAGCACCAAATTTACCTAGCAGAGGTAACCAGTATGAGAAACGTCACCTTTAAGGAAAGGTAATGAAAGTGACTCAAAGGGAGCCTGTGTCATTGCTTGAATCACCAAATTTAAATCCTAGCTGGGAAAGCTGTGAACCACTGGAGGAGCCCTTACTCTAGCACCCCTTAAGAACCTTCTAGTAAGAATATGTCTAGATTTGCAGATCAGGGAAGAGGCTGACAGGGCGCTATCAATGGCTGCCACTTGTCAAAGTACGAAGAATAATGTCTGGCGCTCAATCTCTAGGCTGTCAAGTGGAGGAGTTCTGGATTTTGGTACACTACGGGACCCTGCGACAGCAGATTCCTGGACAGGGGAAGCCTCATGGGTTGATCTGAGGGACTGAATGTCTGAAAACCAAGGCCTTTGTGGCCAATACTAGAATTCTGCTTGCTCCTGATGGAGCTTGCAAACTGTTTTCACCAGGAGCGGAAGTGGGGGAAAGGCACAGAGAAGGCCCTCCGGCCACTTGTGATTAAAGGTGTCCACCTCTAGAGCTTGGAGGTCTCTGATCTGAGAGAAAAACAGGGAAGCTTTGGAGTTGTGGCGAGATGTGAACAAGTCCAGAATCGGAGGCCCCCATCTGTCTGTGATCTTTTTGAAGGGGTCTTGACTTAGCGACCATTCACTGGGCTCTACAGCCCGATGGCTTAATCAGGCTGCCTTTATGTTGTCGACCCCACAAATGTGAAGGTCTCCAAGAGATAATACCTTGTTCTCCACCCAGCCTAATAGAGCTTTCACCAGACTGAAGGTGCTCTGCTCGAGAACCTCCCTGCTTCTTTAAGTAGGCGTTTGGGGTGATGATATTGGTGTAGATTACTGTGTGCTGATTTGTTATCACCACGAACAGTCTTCATGGCAAGAAAGATTGCCATCAGCTCCAGACAGCAGATGCTGTGGCTCGGCTATCATTCTTGTACCATGTCCCCTGAGGGACTGTTCTCCCATGTAGGCTCCCCATCCTTGGAAGGAGGCCTCTGTTGTGATGGAGCGTCTGGGTGGGTGGGATCTACTAGAGGAACTCCCTCGCTGAGCAATTGGGATTTGTCTACCATCTGAGCTCCTGCTTGACCCTCTCCAGAACTGTCACCCAAGGATTGAGTCCTTGAGCTATCTGAAGTTGGAATGGCCTGAGCAAGGATTGGAGAGATCTCTTGTGCAGGCGAGACCATTGCAGGTGATGTATACACGATTCAAGTAGAGCCATCAATCTGACCAGGACCTTGAGTTGGACCCCGTTCACCCTGGGAGATTTGATTTCTGAATCTGAGAAATCAAATCTCGAATCCTCTGCTGTTGCTGAAATGGTATGAAAATTTTGTTGTTCAGAGTATCCAGGATTGCTCCTAGATCTTCTAGAGATTGCACAGGATTCAAGTGGCTCTTTCTGAGGATTGATGATAAAGCCATGCTGCTGCAGGTATTCTATCATCCTGCGTACATCCCTGTAGGCTCTTTCTCTCTGGATGAGGCACAAATAAGGAGACTGTTCAGATAAAGGTGGGTATGAATTCCTTCCATTCTCAAACTGGCAATCAAGGGAGCAAGAACCTTTGAGAAGGTCCTCGAAGAGGATGCTAAACCAAAAGGGGAGCACCTGATATTGCCAATGGAGACCTGCATATGAGAATCGGAGCCAATGGCGGTGAGAAGGAAGGATTGGCATATGGAGATACGCCTCCTTCAGATCTAATGAGGCCAAACAATACCCTTGTGAGAAAGCAAGGGTGATGGACTGAAGGGTTTCCATCTTTAATTTCTTTATGCGAACCCTCCTGTTCAGACCCCTTAGGTCTAGAACTGCTCTCCACTCCCCTTATTTTTGGGGGACCAAGAAGATGATAGAGTAAAGACCTGATCCCTGCTCTGATGGAGGAACAGGCTCTATGGCTGCCTGGCGGCTTATCTCCAACAGCATGGCTTCATGTTTTGGTAAATGCTTGGAGACTAGAGAGCACCGAAATGCTTCCCTTGGGGTTCTTCTGAATTCTACTGAGTAGGTTAATTTTACTGTTTGTAAGACCCATTGGTCTGTTATTGTGGACTGCCACTTTGTGGTGAAGAGGTGTAATCAACCTCCTATGCAGTCCAGTCCTGGAGGTAAGTCTAAATAGTCAGGAGTTCTGCTTTGGCTTATTGGGCAGGCCTGTTTGGGTCTATTGGCTGCCCCACCCCTTCTCTATAGTTGCCAGCGAGACTTCCCTCTAAAGTCAGACCCCTGGAATCTGGAGAACTCTCAGAAAGCTAGAGCCTGAGAAACCCATGCATCTGGGAAAAGGTACAAAATGACTTTTGGGACCAGAGAAATTCTGCAGTCTGCTTTCTGTCAGAGGCTTTCTGCAGAGTCCGCTTCCTGTAAGAGGCGTCCTCTAAGATTTTATCTAGACAAACTCCGAAAAGCCATGCCCCATCATAAGTCTGCTATTAGAACTTTTTTTTGCATGCATATCCCCATTCCACGATAGCAACAGACGTCTTAGAGCTGTGATGTTAGTGGAAATTGATCTGGATGTCCACGTCATAGTGTCAGATGAGGCATCGGCCAGGAATGAATTCTCATAACCAGGAAATTTTATATTTCTTATCTAAAAATCTTAGGATACTTGGCTTGCCTAAACCATCTGAGAAGTGCCCTAAAAAAACAGGCAGAAAAAGTTAAAATGCGTAGGACTGCTGCAGGGGCCTCATGATTTTTCCCTCAGGCTGGCATCAATGCCTGTGTCTACTTGGTCTTTTGGACAGCAATCACCCCCTCTGTAGGGAACACAGATTGGCAAGCAAGAGTCACTGCGGCTGCATCAACCATGGGATTTTTGAACCTCATTTCCTTTTCTTTAGAAAAGGGAGAGAGAGACTCCTGCGTTTTGCTAAATCTCAGGGTTTTAAGTGGGATGTTGCCATTCTAATCTGATTAACCTTTTGAAGGAGCAATCTAGGAGAACCCTTCTCTCTCTTTTGGGGTCTAGATAAATACAAGTCCTCCTCTCCAAAGAGTCTTTCTTCCTATGTTTCTCCTTCACACTGGGGCACGCCCTAGCTGCTTATAAATGCAATCCCTATAAGGAGGGGAAACTGGTGTCTTGGGAGTAACTTTCCTGAGAACTAGGAATTTGGCCTTCCTCCAATGTCCCCGTTCCTCCTCACTAATGAAAACCTCCTCTTCCTCCCCCTCAGCCACATCCTCTCTGCTAGCATCTACCTCCTGCTGAGGAGAGCGTTCAGGATGTTTATTTTTATTTTGTTTGGCTTTCTTTCAGGATGCAGGGAGTCCTCAATTTCTGAAGGGATCAGATGTTTTCTTCTTTTGTGAACCCTCAGGCTTTTTCCTTCTGAATCCGAGACCTCAGGGTGCAAGGGTGCTTTTTTGCCTTTTGGGGAGGCAGGGTGCTTCCCTTTGCCTGCTTGTTTGGATTTTTCCTTTAACTTGCACTTTTCCCTGGAATCCTTTTCCTGACAACTCATATCAATTTATTTAGGAACTCCAGGATTTTCTTGAACATCACAGAGGAGGCAGGAGGAGACCCCCGCTTCCATGGTTCCCTCTCCTTTTCTCCCTCTCCACAGCCACTCTGGTCCTGATGGACGCCATTTTGGGGGAGGAATTATGGCGTTGAGGCGGGAACTCCCAAAAACCTGAGGAAAAATTCTGTAATGGCAGCAACTTGCCCTTGGTAGAAGTAGAACCCTTAAGGAACAGGCTTACCATTGGGGTAGGAGTGGGCCCACTGCTGCTGAAGGCGCTTGGAGGAGGCAGTTTTGCCCGAGCCCAGGGAGTGCATGGAGCAGAGGAGTAGGAGGGTTTGAAAAGAGCTTCAGATGCAGCAGAGTCAGAGCTCATATGCGCTGCAGCCTGCCTGCAGGAAGGGATATCTGTGCCAGCCCGTCAGAAGCAGAGACGGGATTGACGGCGTGAGGAGAAAAACCAGCGGAGTCAGCCTCCACTCCTGTGCCTTTTGCCCCCATGTCCTCAGATGGGGGTCTGAAAAACAGAGAGGTTCAGTGCCTAAAAAAGTATGAACTGCCCATTGATAAGGAGTGACTCTGTCTGCTCCTGCCTGGTTTGGAGGCAGATGATCAATTGGAGAAAGGGGGGGTGGGAGGAGATTCCCCCCCGAGCACGCTCAGTTGAAGATTAGTCTGCCTCCTGCTAGTGACAGCGGGGATCTTCCCAAGGCTGCTTTTGAAGGGAGGCCCAGGAGACTTGGTGAGTACTTTCTATTGTAATAAGAACACTATTGCTGCTTCTGCAATCTCTACTGTAGATAAGAGAGAACATAAGTAGTGCCATACTGAGTCAGACCAATGGTCCATCAAGCCCATCATCCTGTCCTCTGACAGTGGCCAATCTCGAACGCATGGGAGAAGAATCAACAGTCACAATGGGCAATCCATTCCCCGTTGTTCACTCCCAGCTCCTGACAATAAGAAGTTCATCCCATAAGCGACTTGGTTAATAGCCATTAATGGACCTACTCTCTAAGAACGTACCCAGTCCTTTTTTAAACCCAACTATACTACTGGCCCTGACGACATCCTTGGGCAACAAATTCCATAGGTTAATTATGCGTTGAGTGAAAAAGTACTTCCCTTTATTTGCTTTAAATCTGCCGGCAGTTAGTTTCATGGAGTATCCCCTAGCTCTAGTACTATTTGAGAGGGTAAGTAACCATTCCCTATCTACTTGTTCCATACGCTGAAGATTTTATAAACCTCTATCATGTTCCCTCTCAGTCTTCTTTTCTCTAAGCTGAAGAGATCCAGCTTGTCAAGCCTCTCTTTGTATGGAAACTGTTCCATACCCATTATCATTCTCATTGCCCTTCTCTGTACCTTTTCTAAAAGCATCTTTTTCTTTGAGTCTAGGTGATGTCCCAAGATTTATAAGTGGTTCTTAACTCCATTATTTTAGACAGAAGATGGTTGTCTGCAAATACAAACTGACTTTTTCAAAAGGCAAGTCCTCAGCCCTTGACTTGCTTCTTTAGTACTAGAGCTGTGAAATGGACCTATGCGTTGCATCTTATAGTTGCTATAGAGCAGTAGTGCCCGCAGTTGTCTGACCAGAGATCTACCAAAGCGTGATGTTGACCTTTGGAGATCGACCCGAGGCACAGGGGTGTGACCTGACCGCAATTTACATGACTATGCTCCTAATTTGCATACTAGCACCCCAGCCAGGCAGGGGTGTTGCTATGCAAATGGGGGTTCTGAGGGCACAGGGGGAAAGTGCGATGACCACATGGGAGGGGGAGAGCAACCCCGTCTCTCACACATACCTACCCACCCTCTATCTCACACATAAGTAGACATTCTCATGCAGAGAGAGACAGACACTCTCATAGACAGACACATGGGAGGAAAGGAACTGCTGTTGGACCCCGTTTAAAGGCCCTGCACTGCCACGCAAGGCATCATCATCAGGCGAGCGGGGGGGAGGGGGTAGTTCCGCCCCCCCCCCCCCCCATCCTGGCTGCTGCAGATTGATGGGAGCAGGCAACGGCCTATGTGACCCGCAATGCAGCTGTTGGCTTTCCTGTGACAGAGTGGGGCACGCCCACACTGACCACCACCAGGTTTGTTCTCTGGGGCATGCACAAAGAGCAAATATGGCGGCAGCTGGTGTGCACGTATTTCAGGAGCATACAGGGAAGGCAAGCCGGCAGCTGTTGCCACCTGAGCCACAATTCTGTTTTGACCCTGGTACTTTGGGCGACTGACCTGTTGGATCATGATCGACTCTTTGAGTACCCCTTCTATAGAGGCAATGCTTCTGGACATGCAGTCAGCTATATCCGTTACTGCTATATCCATTAGCTATATCCATCTCTTTTGGAGGGAAGTGCCATTTAGCCCACTAGGTAAAAATGCAACAGGTGTTTTTTTTATTTCTCAAAAAGATAATGAAACCTAGTCAACCACTAAAACAATGTTATCTATTCAAACACTAGGAGCAGGAAATTTTTCATCACTTATCTACAGGAGTTCAGCGATGCAACAGACAAATGTTCCCCTTGTGGCGCCCCTGGCAGTGAGAACTGAGGTGGGCTCAGTGGGCTGATGTAGTGGTCTGTGCAAATGCAACCCAATTATGAGAATGCACACAGGAACTCAAAGATGATAGTAATACATGCTAGATACTAGATTCCTGAATATTTTTCTCAAGTAAAAGACTTACTCCTTGTGCATGAAGATATTCAACTGTTTTTGTTATAGTGAACAGGACAGCACTGGCTTCACGTTCTGAGAAAAATTTCTGCCTAAGAATTTTGTCCAGCAGTTCACCTCCTTTCATAAGTTCTGTTACCACGTAGACATATTTCCCATCATCGTATACCTGCAAAAAAACCCAAATTTAATATTTGCATTTTTTTTCTTAGTTTTTTAAATTATTATTTTCAAGAGATGACATTTTCCTCTCTACTCTTTGTTTTGTGTGTCTCAAGATAGAACAGGTAACTCAGAAGTGAACATTAAGCAGACAAACCTGTGGGTAATCACCAACTCTTATTTTGATTTATTATTTTAATTTAGACGCTGCCCTTCCCACAGCTCAGGGCGGCTTATAATCCATAAAAACAAAATAGTGGTGATGATAAAACAATAAAATTCATGGAATAAAAATACCCTCCCCCCATCTCTCAACCCCACCTGCCAAACACTTTTTAAAATAAAAATATTTTACGCCGACTCTGGAAGATGTTTAAGCCCAGGCTCAAGTGTAACTTGTGGAAAAGGGAGTTCACAAAACTGGGGCAGCAACCACGAACACCATCCTGCACACCCGTTCTACAAACAAGGGTGGCAGATGGAATCTGCAAAAGAATGGTCTTCCAGGAGTAAGATTTATCTTGAATCTTTTGGAGAATATATGTTTTTGGTAGTGGGTTTGGACTTGCATTTGCCAAATCACAAGCTTCTGATAGTTTTCATTGCTGTTTCTGTCTTATGGCCTGCAGAGTAGTAGCAGTGGCTTCTCATTGGCTCAATGGTTGCACTGCAGAGGCCTACAGGCCCTCACCAGGTCAGATTTTGGTGCACTCTAAAGCACCTCAGTCTCATGAGCCTTCCTATCCAGGACAGTGTGTGAGAAAATTTGCAACACAACAATTTGGTCTTCCTTGCCAGATGCTACAATCTACGCTCTGTGGCCTCAGCTGAAATGGCTTTTGGGAGGTTCATTTTGCAAGAAGTCCTTCCCTATGCTCAGCCGTTCCCTGAGCTAGAGGAATGAGGTTAAAGAAAGGGGAGATGAAGCTGCCTTCACTCCCGAGTCCTGTTCTATACTAGGGCAACTGTCCTGCCCTTGGGGATGGGTACTGCTCAGGTACATCCCTAACTAGGACTAGTCCAAGATGATGCAGTGAGAAAACTGGGCAGACTTATCTTGGAATTTTCCTTTTAAGTATTTGTATTTTTTCAAATCAAATATTTATTGCTGTACTGACCATCAGGCCTTGACAAAAGATCCATACAAAAGGCAAGAAGTTAATTTTGTACACACGTCTTAAAAACATCCAAACAATATAAAACCTAAATTCAGAATCCTATATTTACTGCCCATTAAAAATTCCTTTTCACTCCCTCCTCTCTCAGCTTGGCTGCAGTGGCCACAAAGAATGCCACAGCCTTAGTAGCCAAATCCTTTGTGTCACTCAATAAAAATATGATCTTTCTACTTGGAAATCCCATAAGGGGCCTGCCCAAGGCCTTAAACATTATCTCGTCCCCGTGCATATAGGGGGCAATCTTGCAGATAGCGTGCAAGATCTTCTACACAGTTTTCCCCACATATACATAGGCGGGCTGTGTAGGTAGTCCCCTCATAGTGCCCTTGGATAATCATAGACTGCATAAATTAGAATCTCAAGAGACATAAAGCCTCTCCTCAGATGGGCATGGGACAAGGTCCATAGGTACCTGGGCCCCCGGGACTCAAAACTCATACCACAGGGAGGATTTAGAGCCAACAACAGATGTCCTGTTTGTAGGGCAATGTCTCCCACTCGCTGATTTTGTATTTATGCCATGTCCAGAAGTGGCTCTCTAGAATTAAAAAACCCTTCGTATTAATAAATCCCACTCCTCCCCCCCCAGCTCTGCACCACACTGGGTGTTTTCACACAAGACACTCTCCACCCATCCACTATAGATGTTACACGGCACCCATAGGGCAACACTGCAGCCCTGCAACATATATAGCGGGTAGGTAATGGGTGGAGAGTGTCTTGTGTGAAAACGGCCACTGAGGAGTCATCTCCAAGTCCAGGCTACCCGTCACGAAGGGGCTGTGGCCAACACCAAAGCTTTCCCGCCCTACTCCCAAACCGTTCCGTCTCTCACCCTGGGGAGTCTCACCGTGTCTTCTCACACAAGCCACACCCCTCTTTCCCCTTCTTCATAAACTCAGCATATCCACCATCCTCCTATTGCTCTGTCTCAGCATATCCACCTTCAATTAAAATTAAAAACAGCCAGAGCTTTAAAACTAGCCCTTTCCCTCCCTGCTGTCCGTTCTCTGGCCACAAATATCCAATACTGGACTTTGGCTGCTGCCTTGTGGGCTGGTAACTTTAAGTGGGTAAACCTCCAGCAAGCACACTAGCAGGGCCTTCCCCCTTATTCCAGCTGTGCTGAGTACCTTTTAATGATGGTGGTGGAGGAAAGCAGCAAAGAGAAGCCCTTATGAGCCTTCTCCCTGGATAGCAGTCCATTCCCACCCCACAGATTGTTAACACTCCTCACAATGGATCATTTTTATATTCATGCTCTTTGGTCATTTCAGTGTATTGTATTACTGGCTTCTGTTTTTTCCTTTTTGCGCATTCTCCTTTAATAAAGCATTTGTTTTTATGTGCATTTTTTGTGGTGTACCTTCTTGGGGCATTCAGGGCTCTAGATTCACAGCTATAAAAGTGCTCTAATTGCAGCCCTAGCACAAGTGTTGCTGCCTTAACTGCTAGGGCCAGTGTTAGTTCAGCTCTGCCATCTCTTGTATGGGACAGGGAAATCTGAATAGGCCTGCTATCCAGGGAGATATGTAGAAAGAAAATTCCCAGGTAAGCCATTTTTCTAAAAAAATAAATAAGTAATTGAAACAAAAAAACAAAACAAAAAAATGCTGCTGAGCACGTTGGCCCATTTCAAAGTTTCAGAGATCAATGAAAAGACTCCACCCTGTATATTTTAATATGATTTTAAAAAATAAAATAAAATCTTCACACTAGCTTCCATCATGACTCAAACAGATTAAAAACATCACAAATCACAAACATACAGTTTATTTTAACAAAGTCAACAGGAGAATCTTAATTAGAACAAAAAATATATCATGGTGATCTTACAGATCGGAGATTCCATCAAAAGTTAAAACATATCAAGTACAAATCTGTAGATCGATAACACTTTTAGGAGCCACCCACAAGCTCTAGCCCAAAAGTCAGAAACATAAAAATACCATATTGTATTATCTAAAGTACAAAGTAGAAATTGGGACAAAATTTAAATAATCTAAGGAGAAGCATCACCCAAAGTTTTCTTTCTAATTGCTTCTTCTTTTAGAGCAAAAATCCCAAGGTTTGCAACAATGTCAGTCTCTTTTTGGGAGAACAACCAAATAAGTCTTTCGTGCTTAGATAAGTTTTTCAAAACAAAAAACTTTACAGTTTAAAAAACAGTTAAAAGCAGAACCGTTTCCAAAACAAAAAGCTTTCTTTTTCAAAACCATTTCACAAAATACATTTCCCCCTAACTTAAATACCAAAAAACATGTACATTACAATTACAATTTAAAAAAATTTAACATTACAACAAAAATTAAATGCTAAAAAGCATGGAAATTTACAGATTTTCACTCTATATTCCACAATTTACCATCAACATTAATATATATAATTAATTCCTTACCATACATCCTTACTCTTATAATTTATCACTAACAAAACTATCACTATTTCTTTATTGATCATTTCTTTATCATCATAAAAGTTGGAGGTTTTTGGTAGGGTTGAGAGCTGGGGGGAGGGTATCTCTGAGTAAGGAGAAGAGTATTTTTATTGCATGCATTTTATTGTTTTATCATAATTCGACAAACATTTTTTCCAAACTGGCTTAACTCTGTTGTTTGCATGTATAAAAATTATATAGACGTTATACAATGAACCGTATACAATGTCAGTGTAGCCAACTTTATACAATAAGTTGTACATAATGCAATTCTGCGCGAAAGGACAGTTAGAGCAGTTTGAAAAAATTGTTCATCGTCAAATTATGTGCAGTTCAGCAGCTGCTGACTGCCAAAAAACACCATAAAGGAAAGTTACATGACTCTGCTTTTTAAAAATCACATAACTTTATCAGGAGCCAGCTCTGTCAAAGACTTTTCATGTAGTCAGTTTCATTTCAATTACCCACTTGTCTCAGAAAGCAAGAGGCTGCTGAGTCAGTTTCATGTCAATTACTCCCTGGTCTCACTCCATACTTTTCACTCCCTATGAAAAGTCTGCAACTTTTCAAAAGCAGTGAAAAGTACAGAGTGAGGCAAAAGGGTAACTTTATGCTGTTTTTTCTACCACCACAAATGGTGGTCAGTGGCTGCTCAACTGTCCATGTGCCAGCCAGCAGAACTGATTTTTTAATGTTTAATCATTTGTTTTTGGCGGCATCAATCATTATCACACTACACCAGCACTTGATCTAGATCTCAAGCTCCAATGCTGTGAGGGGGCTCAACTTGTTGGGGAGGGAAGAGAGGAGATCTCAATTATTCAAATTAGTCAGGATGCTATGCATTTTGACCACAACCAATCTACTGTATAGGACGTCTGATTTTCTGGCTGGATCTTCTTCAAACTTTGCACATATAACAGTTGTCACAAATGTAAGCCATGGATACATTTTCAGAACTGTAGTTCAAGTGGTTTTCTCAATATTGGGGCTTCAGCAGCCCCCCATTTATAATGAAAAGTAGTTTGGCCTTTAACTTTCTTGCAGCTACTTCTGCAAGAAATATCTGAGCTTTGGTTGGCCAACAGGTTCCCTAATCTCACTGAACCAGGGACAGTCAAACACATAGTGTAGGATATTTATAGTGTATCAATTAAGTGTCTTCAGACTGTCTTTTTCTAACTCGCTTCAATTCTGTTGAAAAGAAGCTTGACTGGCAAGCGCAGCTGTCTGTGGGCCTTGTAGCTTATGCACTACACTAAAATACTTTAAAAATCCTATTTTAGTATTCCAACCTAACTGTTATGGCACTTCCTTGGACTCCTTTTGATTCAATCTCATTCAGAATTTGGCTTCTGTTATAAAAATATGCTACTCTTCTGTCCTACAGAAATCTACTGTATAATAAGTTTTATTGTTTAGCCAAAGCCATAACAAGTATATACAAATCAAACCTGAGCAGCCACCCTGAGAGAAAAACATACCAATATCCCGGGGTGGTCATAATAGCAACAATTACAAATATAATGACAAAAGATTAAAAACATAATATAGACCAAAGTACCCCTATATCATCCCATTATCAAGAGCCTGTAGGGCACAGTACCTGCTTCCTTATCCACAATACTGACCAACAAAAAAACTGGCCATTGCTCTAGATGTCACGGAGTCCATAGGATTCAGCAATTTCCATAAACCATCCCCCAATATTCCTCTGCTCAGCAGCACATCCCCCAAATATTTATGCCTTGGCCCAGCAAAAAGCGGGCAACAGCTGATAATGTGTTCAGGGGTATCCCCCTCCCCTAAACGACATAGGGGGCACAATTGTTGATCATATGGGATACCTGCATAACGTCCCTCCAAGATGGCTGAGGGGAAAACATTTATCCTCATTCTAAAAAAAGCTACCCGTTTATCTGCATCCTGCCACGTAAAAAGATAGTAGCAACCAGGTGGGGAAAATGTATAAGGTATATAATGAGGGGCCACCCTCTGAGTGGTCATAAGTGCAGATTCCATTTGGAGTGTCTGGTCCCGTAGTTGCCTCCGGCCCGAGGTATCCCAGATACTCTGGTGAAAACCCCAGCTTAGCTACTTCCTGACTCACCAAATCCTTCCATGAATCCCCAAGACCAGCTGTAATGGACAAAGCTATCAATGTACTTTTGGACGAGGGAGGAAAAAGAGCCACTCTCATCCAATATGAAAATAATGCCTGGAGGGAAATCTACTGTATAGAAAATATTCCCTATTTATCAGGGCTGCAAAAATATACTTGACTGCAGCAAGTATAATTGACGAAGTGAGTGGATTTTTGACTATAGTAAAGCAGGGCTCTCTTACTCCCTGCCAGGCTGTTTAACCTACCTCTCACAGTGCAAGCCCTAGCCTTCCTGGGGCTTTCTTACTTCCTACTGAAAAGCTGATCTGCAGAGAGAAGGAAATCCCCCCCCCCCCCCCAAGTGCCTGAGGTGCAAGCTCTAGCTGTCCTACTTGCAGCTGAGTGGTAGTCCCCCCCATCACATCACAAGTCCCAAATCGGAGATAGCAGTATGGGCTGGGACTTTCAACTGGGGGGTGAGGGGAAGGCACCCACCCATTCCTTCCCTATACTGGCAAGTATACTCATCTGTTTGGCCACTGTGGCTCAAATATTTTTACATCTTTTAATTTAGTGTGTGAATCAACTATCTACTATGTTGCTGAATGCCCCCACGTGCATTTAGAGTGAAGAACTTTATGTTTATAGTACTTCCTAACTAAAACTAGGGCGCAATCCAGCTCCCATTGAAGTCAATGGCCAAACTCCCATTAATTTGTATGGAGCTGGATTGTGCCAATACATGTCTAATTATATATTAAATCATAAAAAGTTATAATTATATATTTCCTTTCAAAAGGGATATTGAAAAAAAATTAAGTCACTGAAAGCTACAGCCTTCACTCTTTCCATCAAAAATAAATCATTGTTTTTAAAGCATACTTGTTCCCTCAGATTAAAAATAAATAAATTATTGTTCCTGGTGCTGAACACTGAGACAGCTCCTTGCCCTAAGAGACTTACAGTCTTGAATGGACAAAGAAGGAGATCATGGGAAAAGACAGACACGTTCATGAAGATGAGAAATTGCATGTGCATGTGCTTTGCTTAGTTACAGGGGGAAATTACACTGGATAAGGAAAAGCATAGGTCAGCAATCAATAGGTGAGGAGTGAAGGAAAGCCTGACAGAACAGGCAGGTTTTTAGGTCCAGAGGGAGGGAGCAGAGCACGTGTGTAACCGTGTTCAGGGAAAGAGTGCAAGGCATAGATGGCAGCATGGGAGAACAAGCAAAGACTGTTTAGGGAGCAGAAGACTGAGGCGCGTGAGGACGGTGATCGAGGAAGAGCAAATTTTGCAGGTGGGAATATAGCAGGAAATAAGGGCAGAAAGACAGAAAGGAGCACGGTTAAGAAGAGTCTTGAAGGGAGGACAAAGTTTGTGCTGGATATGAAGGGGAAGAAGAGGGTTTGAACAAGATCTAGGTAGTAGGCAAGGTGGATGATGTTGGCAGTGGAGTACTGAGCAGAAGTGGTTGAACAGAATGGGTCAAGGTGAAGAATGAGGAAGGCCAGTAACAAGGATGTTGCAGTAGTCAAGGAGAGAGAAGATGACTGAAGCATGGACTAGGGATTTGTTAGTGGTAACAATAAAGGCGGGCTAAATTCTGGTACAGGGAGAAGTTATAGTGTAGCAGAGAGCAGTCCTGCGGGGCTACTGCCCCTTTAAGAAGGGGGCTTCGTGGGTCAGCTGAGCATGCCCAGGGGCGTGGCAGAGCCAGCCCCATGGCTAGGGAATCAGCTGGTGAGAAAACAGGTTGAGACACCCTGGGACAGAGTGGGCAGGACACTGGCCCTTTAAGGCTGAGGAGAAGAAGCCTGGCCATGCCCACTCTGCTGGATATAAGAGGAGGCAAGGCAGCGAGGAAAGGAGTCTCTGCCTAGGAGCTGAAGGGACCACATCTCCCTGATGAAGCCTTCCCACTCTATGCTCTCCAGGGTGCTGAAGAGAAGGAGAACCAGGTACTGGGAGAGGCTGTGCCCAGGAGGGAGCCTCGTGCCTGGGGAAGGCTTGGCCAGAGCCTGGGGCTTTGAGGCCTAGCTGGATGGACCTTTGAGGTTGATGATGTGTTGCTCCTGAGACACTAACCTGGGCCTGCAGCGTGGAGGTGACTGAGCTGTCAGCCCCAGGGATTGTGGACCCTATGTCTAATAAAGACTATTGAGCGATACCCTCTAGACTTTGCCTGTGTTGGGTACTACA
Organism: Sphenodon punctatus; assembly: GCA_003113815.1. NCBI lineage: Eukaryota > Metazoa > Chordata > Lepidosauria > Sphenodontia > Sphenodontidae > Sphenodon > Sphenodon punctatus. The sequence continues at coordinate 5,143,297 of QEPC01001478.1, forward strand.
GGAGGGTACCCCCTTCCTCACAGGGGGATTCAGCCGAGGACAAAGGGCTGAATAGGTGTAACAGAGGGGTTTGCTAATACCCCTAGAGAGGCCCCAGCGCCCTGTGCGGTCCTGGGAAGACCCCTTGCTACATACAGGCCTTAGTAAGACTGAATGTGAGCTGTAAAGGAGATGGATGAGTCAAAGGAGAATCCCAGACTACATATCTGGGAAATGGGCTGGAAAACACCACTATCAATGGAGATAGTGCACGAAGGGGGAGGCTGGATTAGGGAGGGGAGAAAAGATGAAAAATTCAGTCTTGGACATGTTAAGCTTGAGCTGATGGCAACATATGCAAGCAGCCATATCAGAGTGAGTGTCTTATTTATTTTTCAATTTAATACCCCGCTCCTCCTGCCCCCAGGCAGTCCAGGGCGGCTTACAATATAAAAACATAAATAAGATCCAATATAAAACATTTTAAAAACTGCTAAAAGGACAACAACATTTAACACCCTCCCACCCCCACCAAACGCCTGGCGAAACAGTCAGGTCTTACAACTTTTCAGAAAAGAGGGCAGATCCGGGGCCAGCCACACCTCCACCGGAAGGGAGTTCCACAGCTGCGGCGCGACCACCAAGAATGCCCTCTCCTGCGTGGCCCCCCAGAAGACTTGGGGGACCTCGAGCAGGGCATCCCCAGACGACTGCAAGGGTCAATTTAGCACCTGGGGAGTGAGGCAGTCCCGCAGGTAGGCAGGACCTAGACCGTTTAGGGCTTTATAGGTCAAAACCAACACCCCAAAGCGGGCACGGAGCACTGGTGTTATATGTTCCCAGTGGCCCAATCCCATCAAGAGATGGGCTGCCGCATTCTGCACTAGCTGCAGTCTCCGAGCCGTTATCATGGGTAGCCCCACATACAGCGCGTTACCATAGTCTAGTCTAGAGGTGATGAAAGCATGGATGAGGGTGGCCAGGTCAGAGTCTAAAATATACGACTGAAGCCAGTTGTAATTGGCGAGAGGCACTCCTCGCCACAGCCTCCACCTGCGCATCCAGGCGGAGCTGTGCATCAAGGAGCACCCCCAGACTCCGCACCTGGGTAACCAACACCTCCGTCTTGTCAGGATTCAACCTTAGTTGGTTGGCTCTCATCCAGTCTCCCACAGTCGTCAGACACCGGCTGTTGTAAAAGAGAGGTACAGCTGCGTGTCATCCGCATATTGATGACACCGCATGTCGAACCTCCTAATCACCTCACCGAGTGGTTGCATATACACATTGAACAGAAGAGGGGACAAGACTGAACCCTGTGGGACACCACACGCAAGGTCTCGGTACAATGAAAAACATTCTCCGAGTACCACTCGTTGAGTTCTTCCTGCTAGGAATGAGCAGAATCATTGAAGAACAGTCCCGCCTATGCGTCACCAACATCTCATGGTCAATGGTATCAAACGCAGTCAAAAGATCTAACAACATGAACAGGGTCGACCAACCCCGGTCTAACTCTCAGCGCAGGTCATCCAACCCAGGGCACAAGCGCAGTCTCGGTGCCATGTCTCGGATGAAATTGCGACTGGGAGGGATCAAGAAAACCGATGCAATCCAGATGCCCCTGCAGTTGTTGGGCCACTACCCGTTCAATAACCTTCCATAAAAAGGGAAGGTTAGAGACAGGCCGATAGCTGGCAAGGGAGCCAACGTCAAGTAATGGTTTCTTGAGCAGAGGCTGCACCACCATCTCCTTGTGGCAGCCCAGTACTCTGCCCTCCCAAAGGGAGGCACTGACCACCCCCACCAGCAACGGCCCCATTGTCTCCCTGCAAAATTTCACTAGACAGGACGGGCATGGGTCTAACTCACAAGAAGTGGCCCTAACCGCCCCAAGGACCCCAACTGTATCAATGGGCACCACCGACTGGAATCAATTCCACAAAACTGGACAAGATGGGGCTTCCATACCTCTGGCTCTCCAAATATAATAAGTGTAGCATCGAAGTCACAGTGAATACGAGTGATTTTATCCACAAAATAGTCCACGAACATGTCACAGCGAACTGTAGATTACTCCACTCCTAGGTGGCGGGAGGCCGAACAGACCAACCCCTGCACCACCCAGAAAAGCTCCACTGGACAGGACTTATCAGAGAGAGTGAGAGAGATGAGAGACTGGATGGGGAAGAGGGTGGAGTTGGAGAGAACATGTGTGTCATTAGGATAGAAAAAGTGAGCGAGAACACTACTATCAAACAAGCCTCTTTTTCAGGCTCTACTTACATCTTTTAGAGTAATTATGTTTGGATGTTGTCCATATCTCAACAGTATTTCAATTTCTTCTGTTGGGTCTCTCTTACTCTTGTCAATAATCTGCAAAAGCAAGCAGATTTAAAAGAATATTTTATAAACAGAAAATGCAAGAGGTGGATGTGCTAAATGGCCTATTCTCCACTGTCTAAGAAGATAAATAATGTGTATATACTCTCCCAAGAAGAAAATAGTAGAAGAAATAGAGAATTCATTGCTGCATCAGGGGTAATGAGAAATGGATCATGGGCTCACTTGTTTTTGGAGAGACAGAGCAAACCTGTTTCGCCCTGTAATGCATTTCTTTCTTCATCTTCCTCTTGGTGCTAGTGGTGTCCACTCCCACACCCCACTCTGAAATCTCCCTATTTTTACCTCTTTTATGAAGTTCTAAAATCACTGCTGCTAGCTGCCTCCCCTTATCTGCAAAGCAAAGATTATATTAGTGGAGAGTGGATAACCTAATAGTCTGGAGGACTATAATGAAGACCTGTTCAGTCCCCGTTTCTGAGGACAGAGAGACCTAGTTGGCATCTTAAGCACAAAAGTCAGGATTATTTCTGGGTCAAACCACTTTTGGCAAATATTACATTACATCTGTTTGAATAAGATGATTTCTTGAGAGAAGTCTGGATATCGCACCATAAGAAGATGAAGCAAAGCTGATCACTTTTGTAATATAAAAAGGTAAACTGCTTAAAAATACCACTTTTTAAAAATACCCCTCCACCAAATTACACATTGGACCAACGCAATAGCAGAGATTACTCTATTACATAAAATATCCTCCTTATCACTAGCACTTCATGCAAGTCAATAATTCAGATTTTTAGTTTAAACCTGTAATATTCCTAGCATAATCCAACAACTCTGTTTTGCTTTCTGTTAATGTTTTAAAGAGAAAAAATAAACAGGCTCCCCTGTGGAAAAAGAAACGAAAAGACAGTATGTTAATAGCACTGCTAGAAACAGAAATCCCAGTGAAGCTATCTTTCAGCTTCCGAACAGATGAAGCATCACTGCAATTAGTCTAATCGGTCTTGCTTTTTTATGATGCCACATAATGCTGTGGTCTTTGGGCATATTTTTCTCCTGAAACATCTATTAAACGTACTCCTGCAAGTTTTTCAAGATGAAGATACTGCTCTCTTCGTTTTGAAAGAAATGCCACATACTTTTGTTCTTGACTAGAACTTCTGAAGTTTGCATCCATAATTATTTTTCTAATGCACAAGAAAATTAACCACCATTATTGCCAGTTTCTTATAGATATATATTAATGTAAATTAATATAAATATGTATTAGAATATATTATTATTATTATTTATAAACCAAGTGCATTTAGCAAGAGTTTTAGAAACTGGTTACCTTTACTGCATATTCCATGTTTGTTCCTTTGTGTATACATCTCTTACAGACAGAATAGGAGCCAACCCCAATATCTTCTTTCACTTCATATCCATCAGTAAACTGAATGCTGTTCCTGTGCAACTGCTACCAAAATAACATTATCAATTGATGAATAGTTTCAGAGTGCACAATAATACTTTCTGTATTAGGGAACAAATGTTTTCCATTTCCTATTGATTTGTATAGTTTTTACATCCATGACCAAGTCAAAATATTTCTTGTAAGCTCATCATCATCTTGATATAAATCAGATTATAAATTATAAATCAAATACAGATTATAAATTATAAATCAAAGCCTGCATTTACTGTAACTGTGTTGCTTACTAGGTTCAACTCAGAATAGTCTTAAACTAGTGAAAAGCCTAATGTTAATACAAAATTTCACTGGAATTTTGAATATATTCATCAGATTCAATAATCTATTATCTGAGATAATGTGGATGGTAAAACAAGGGCCTCTTAAGTGAAGCACTTAATGAAAGAGGAACTCAGATAAAAATGACAGTCAAAATAACTGGGAACTGTAGGCACTAAGAGGTATGAGATTAAAAGGGGATTTTGAGTTTAGGGGGGAAGCCACAGCAAAAGGGACTGGAGGAGTTGGCAGATTCTGCATTGGAAGGAAGTGGAGTATTGGTTAAGGGGAAGCAGCTGGGGTGTTTATGTAAAGGATGTATAGCATCAGCAGGAAGCACTGTTGGTAGCCTGCAACAACCAACAAGGAAATAGGCATGGGGAAGTGGTTAAGGGCATGCATAGGAAAGGATGCACAAAGTTTTGAGAATCTCTTATAAGAAGAGAAAACAGAGTTTCCTTAGAATACCTACGTACCAACAACCCATCATCAGACACATTGAGAAGGTAGTGGGTGCAGACATACATAGGAGCATGCTAGACATAGGGCAAAGGACTTCATCTGATCAATTACTTTTCAAAAACGAAAATTCTAAGATGAGATGTCCTTGTAATGAAATATACAAACTTAGTAACACCACTATGATTTTGGGCAGAGGAATTTAGTAACTTTTATAACCAGTAGATAGAAGTCTGAAACAGTTACATTTATTGCTTTAGTAAATACAAAATAGAAAGTAATGGATGGTGCTTGTGAACAAAATTTATAGATTAAAGTCTACTTGTCCTATGCTCTCTCATGTTGTTTCCTCTGGTTACAATATTTTCCCAAGTTTCACAGGTCACAGAACTCTATATTACTTCACATGCCTCCTTTTTCCACGCTGCCTCCAACAATGAAATATGTTTTCTTGCCAACTTTATATTATCAATATTTTGAAGACGAACACGTCTCCTCCTACTTAATGCTATTCTTCTGTGTCGTGTTGTATTTAGACAGAATTTTAATTGTCAAAAAACAGTGGCAGGAATAGAATATATTAATAAAATTCTGCCTTCTAAAAGTAATTGTAACAACAGTGATGTGTGCTTTACCAATTCTATTTTGACACAAAAAGTTATCAGTGTTGCAGACTAGCTTAGGTGTCAGATATTCAGGAAGCACGTTAGTAAGGCTTTTAAAAATCCTAAATTGGCCTAAAATACACTGCATTACAGCTGCATTTGATTTTAGGTGACCCCAAATTTGTTTAGTTTTTTTTTCATATATATATAGAAATGCTAGAAATGCATTCAAAGTGAACTTTACTATATTAATTTAACTTCAACTAACTGTTAAAACATTCTTATATATAAAAAGGCATTACACATTAACCATAAACAGAGTCTTACAGATCCGAACCCAACAGACATTAAGAAATGGACAAAGAAGTGGAAATTTTATCTGGGGTCTCGGAGACCCTTTTCACTCAAAAGCATTTTTTTTCAAACTGAAAACCCACCACCAAAACATGACAAAAACAGTGTTTAAAGACTGACATCACATTTGCTGCATGAGAACAACAACAAATTTGAACCTGAAAACCTGCTCATTTTGTGAGTTTAAATAACCCCAATACTAGAATGGCTACTTTTTGCACTATACAAAACCAATGGAGGAGATGAGGACAAAACAAAATGCCACCAGGTTATCCTGAGCATTATTTGAAAATACTTAAAGCAAACAGTGGCAATGGTTGCCTAAATTTGTTATTCTGTATGTTCAGGACCTAAGAGACCCCACCCCAGCTTCCAGTGAGTTTTGCCCATTGAAAAATACATTTTGCTCAACACATTTTAATCCATTTCCCCCCCTATCCAAAAGCTACAACACTTATGATGAAATGACAGCAGAAAGCTTGACTTTTCCTAACGTGAGAATACACTGAACTTGAAGAGGTAGGCATCTCTATCCAAAATTTAGATTATCCAAGACCATGGCAGTAAAAATACATAATTTACTGGCCAAGCATGAGGAGGAGTTGTCTGGTTGGGGAGCTTGCACTGGGAAGCAGGGGACGCTTCTGTCAGCAGAAAACGAGAGTGCCACCTTTCCTCTCCCATCCTCTGCATTCCAAGTCCCAGCTCCAGCTTGTAATGCAAACAGAACTCCCATCACCCCATTGATGCAATAGTAAATTTTGAGGTGCCTAAGTTCGGGGTGGCGGGAAGACTTGCCTTCCTCCACAAGTCCTGTCCACAACCCGCAACGATGAGACGTCATGCATTAGCAATGCAAAGTGTCTCTCACATGCACCCACATCCATCCATCCAATCACTGCTACAACCACCACCGTATTTGCACACACAACCGTAGCAGAGCACACACAAGGCCCCGACATAATCACACAAAGATTGTCCATAACCATGTCCTAGTTTCCATCCCATCCCAGCTTAAAACTTGCTCCTCCTTTCCTCCCACCCCACTCTACTCATTTTCCCCTGCCCTCCCCAAACTTCACCCCACACACATGGCAACTGATCTCCTGCTTGCTTCTGGTACTTAGTCCTTTCTATCCGGTGAGCTTTTAGGGAGACAGTTCTTCTAGGCACTATGCTGCTTGGCTGAGTTGAAGGGAGAGGGTTACTGAATCACACTCTTCCCAGTGCTGGGGGCTCTTGCTGCAACCACAGCTATAAGCAACAGCAACACAGCTCTCCCTCAACTTTTGCTCAGTTTGTCTCCCCTGCAACAGGGACACTGAGGCTGTGCTAATGCTGCAGAGAGCAATTGTCCTCATCCCCAGCTTCCACTTTTGCCCTGCTTGCTGCTGTATCAGGTCTCTAAAAGTCTACTTGTGTACTATCAAAAGCAAGCTGGGTTTTTTTGTTTTGTTACAGCTGCAAGACATGCTGTAGCTCAAAACATCCCCTTGTGTTTGTCTGTTGTCATATTTTAGAATGTCTCTGATAAAAGGTTGCTTATAGAGTTCAAAACCCATGTTTACTCAGTATTTATTTACGGAAGCAACGGGTAAAGCGTTGTCAGAGGTTCTGTCCTTTGGATAAGAGTCATTCAGTCTCACATATGTTGAAAATCCCATGACATTTTAATGGAAAAAGGAATAGGAGATAGCTCCAGTGTCATGGCTTGTTCTCTACAGGGATGTATTCTATTTAGCCAAGCATGCGAGCAATTTTTCAATACTGCTCTAAGTTATGAAAGGTACAATACAATACCAAATCCTCTTTTATGCAAAAGACAACTTTTTATAATTTATTTTCCTTCCCTATGTTTTCAGTGAGAGCACTCACCTGAACAATTGAATGCACACCAACCGTCTGCATTGCCTGGCCTTCATCATCTGATGCAATAGCTACAAAACTGAACCCCCGAAAAAGCTGGTGAGCATTTGCACTAGGTGGAATACCAGGTGAATCTGAAAAACACACATCAGGAAGACTTCTTCCAAAAATCATTTAACAAGTATTGGTTATTCCTGAAAGGGCCTGAAATGGAATTATGGTTTTGCACATCTGTAGTACACCAACCAAGTATAACTTGTATTATCTAACAACCAGTGGGGGAGGAAGAGCACCAAGCAGAGTTGTCACATGAACAGTGGAAATGGACCTCACCCACCAGTTGATGCTCCAATGTAGCTAGTTCTGGATGGGGGCAAGTATTTATATAAGAGATGAGGTCTACCTAGGAGATAAAAGCACCTGTTTATACAGGAATGCTGGCCCAGTATTGGTTAATGGCAGTTCCAATCTCTCATGCCATGTGGTGACAGAAACAGGGCAGGAGACAGCTGTCTCCAGCCCCAGTGTTGCCCACAACCTGCAGAGGAAGGTGATTAGTCTGAAAGACGAAAGCAAAGTGTGGGTGAATGGAATCCAAATCCTAAACAAGCACGATATGCAAGCCTTTACGTCTTTACTGCTTACATGGTGCCAACTTAAGGTGAAAGGTCTAACGTTGAAATTACCATACTTTTTGGAGCTCATGCCTCATTAGCACATGATTTAAGTAGCTCCTTAATCCAAAGGTTTCCTGATGTTAGAATTCCCTTGGGTCCCACTCCTCTATTTTGTGTTAAATGTTACCCTGCCCTTCTCAAATGGTTCAGGGTGGCTTACAAGATGAATAAAAACAAGAAAAAAAACCCCAAACCCCAACCTTTCCCCACCCCTGCCCAACCCCCCCCATCCCACCCCCTACCCCAAACACCCACCAAACCACTCCATTCCCTATCCCTGCCTGCCAAATGCCTCAACAAATGAAAAGATCTTGCACTGTCTCCGGAACATACTCGGGCTCAAATGAACCTCGAGGGGGGAAAGGAGTTCCACAGCATTGGGGCAGCAACCGAGAATGCCTCCCTGTGAGCCCTCACCAAAAGAACACAACATGTGGTACCCACAGGGAGGCACGCCTGGCTGATCACAGGGGCTGCAGTGGGGCATGGAAGGACAGGTAGTCTCAAATATGTGAGGCCCAAGATCGTTTAGGGCTTTAAAAGTTCAAAACCAGCACCCTGAATTGTGCCCAGAAAGCTATAGGGAGCCAGTGCAGACTCCAGAGCACCAGTGTAATGTGCTTCCGGTGCCCCGCCCCCAAAAGGAGACGAGCTGCTGCATTCTGCACCAGTTGTAGCTTCCGAGCAGACACCAAGGGCAGCCCCACGTACAGCATGTTACAGTAGTCTAGCCTCAAGGTGATGAAAGCATTGATGACAGTGGCCAGATAGAAGTCAAAGGAAACGCCACAGCTTCCTCACCAGATGGAGCTGGTGAAAAGCACTCCTAGCCACTGCCGCAACCTGACAATCCAGGAGCAACAAGGGATCCAGAAGGACTTGGAGGCTGCGAACCTGACTGACCAGAGGCTGACTCCATCAATGACAGGAGTCCCAATTCCCTCAAGTTCACATGGCCAGTCAACCATCACCACCTGAGTCTTGTCTGGATTCAGCTTCAGTTGGCTCATCCTCATCCAGTCATCGGCTAAGCACAGAGACTAAGCACTCCCATCAGGTCCCACAGTCATGTCACCACCACCTCATGGTCAACTGTATCAAAGGCCGTTGAAAGATCGATCAACCAACAGGGTAGAACTCCTCCTGTCAATCTCTAGGTGCAGGTCATCAACCCAGGCCACAAGCACAGTCTCCATACCATGCCCAGGATAAAAGCCCGACTGAAACCCATCCAAGAATCTGATGGCGTCAAGCTGAGTGTGGAGCTGTTGGGTTAACACCCATCCAATAACCTTCCCTAAAAAAAGAAGATTAGAGCCAGCCAATACCTGGCTGGGGCATCAGCATCCATAGATGGCTTCTTAAGCAGGGGCCGGACAACCACAGTTAAGAACATCTGACACCCTACCCTCTCGAAGGGAGGCGTTGACAACCTCAGCCAGCAATGCCCCCAACATCTCCCAGATAGCTTTCACCACCCCTGCATTGGTGGGTGAAACCAATGGAGACGAAAGGTGGCAATATATTAAATTCCACTGCTTCTGCAATAACAAGTACTCTGTAGCATACAGAGAGGGGGATATACCACATATTTGAGATTACCTGTCCTTCCATCCTCCACTGCGGCCCCTGCTATCAGCCGGGAGCACCTCCCCATGGGTACCACCTGTTAGTTGTGTTCTTTTGGTGAGGGCTCGCAGGGAGGTGTTCTCGGTGGCTCATTAGCACAGGACTTAAGTAGCTCCTTAATTCAAAGGTTTCCTGATATTAGAATTCCCTTGGACCCCACTCCCTATAATGTAGGGAGTGATGAAAACAAGTAACATTTTGCATAGTTCTTTTTTAAAAATCCTTTTTTTAATCCAGACTATTTTATTTGTGACAGACCCAGAATATTCTTGATGCAAATTGTTTTTGGTGAAAATTTAGTTGCCTGCTTACAGGTAATAGAAGCTTCAGAGAATGGTACTTAGGAATGAACCAAAACCATAAGTTGCAAGTATAATGGGCATTTCCAATAGGGTTGTTAGGGATATCAATCTGGACCAATAAGACTTGGATCTTAAGTTTGATCTGTTTCTCGCTGTCCCCTGTCCCTCTCCTATGTCTACTGTATCATTCCTTCACGCGAGCAACCCTTCTCCACTATAAGCAACACTGAAAGGGGAGGGAAACGGGAAACTGTCCCCATCATTATTATTATTAACAAACATTTATATAGCGCCAGCAGTGTACCTGGCACTTTACAAAGTAATAAAATAGACACGGTTCCTGCCCCTAGGGCTTACAATCTGAGAGACAGGAGCTGGGGGAGAGACTTAGGAAGGGGAACAGAGGGAGAGACAAGGGATCTAACATTCATGAAGATGCGAGGTCTCAAGTGCAAGTACTTGGCTTGGTTACGATGAGAATGACAGCAGGCAGGTCCATGTTGCAAGGATAAGGGTAAACCGATCGTAGGTATAGGAATAGTGGCTCATACTTTTAATCAAGTCTAACCCTTTGCACACCAAGAGTTGATATGGACTCAGCGATTCTAATCAAAATCTGAGGTACTTATTCTACATCTCAGAGGTCCAGATTATGATCCGTGTGAACCCTATGGGACTTGGCCATTATACTTACATGTTACACTTCCAGGTATGAACTCTACAAAGCCCCTCCCCCTCAGCAGCCTGCATGCCAAGTTTCATTCCTAAATATCATTCCTTGCACTAGTTATCTGAAAGCAATTAATTATCACTAAAAAGTAGTCTCCCCCTCAAATATGGATTGTCTAACTCGGACACCCTTTAGCCAACCCGTACCTATGTTCACAGGTATGATCTGTGGGAGGGCATCTACTGTGTGTCCAAGTTCCATATTGATAGATTTGATAGTTTTGAATTTATGAGAAGAAAAGTGCAGTATAGGTGATGAAAATTTGGTAGAGTATGGATAGACGGGGGACAGGCAGCAGCAAATTGTTGCCTTTCCACGCCTACTGTACCATACCTCCTTAAGTACACCTGAATGCTAAATGTACGCTCATCATTGCCACTCATGCTAGCTTTAAAACAGTTAAAGTCAAGGAAGGCTTTGCTAGTTGTTTACTATAAGAAGCCATTTAAGCCCCTCCATTCATCTTCTGATTTGTAATAAATCAGGAGATACACAATTGTATAACTATCTTCTTTACTGTGCTAAAAATGTTCGCAATTCAAAATCCATATCTTTTTATACCCTCCAATTTAAAAAAATTCAAAGTCAGAGCTTCTCCTATGTAGGTCAACTTTTAACCTTTCAAATATTGTTTTGGCAAGATAAAAAGGCCATGTAATAAGTGGTTACACAGATGCTTTTTTTGCATATTAAAAATGAAGGTTACACATACTACATAGAAAATCAGAGATTGTCTCAAGATTCAACCCTTTTTTGGTTTTTCAACGTTTTGTATAGTTCAAAGTTACTCAGCAGTGTTTCCTTGCTTTATTAAAATTTGTTGCTAGCCTTACATTCTCATTATCACTCATACATAAGACTATCTGTTTTGAAGATTTAATTTATTAGAACTTATAACTATAAGTTAAGGCACAGCATCTCTGCAAATTCAAGTGACTGAAAATGTCTACGTTTAGGCGAACTTTTTCCTTCTAACCTTTTGGAGTTTTAGCTGTAAATTCTGGATCAAAATAAAATGTATCTTCAGGTCTGCCAGTTGCAGGTTTGAACGGTGGCTGAATTTCTCTTCTGTACAGTTTCTATAAAAAAGACCAAGTGAAGATACAAAAATGTTATAATGCAATTAACAAAAGGTTTATCTAGAAGATTCTGTAAAATATTTTTTTAAAATTATATACTCACATTCCAATCTATTGTGGAGAAAAATGAATGCCTTTTAATTTCTTCAACACCATCAGGACCTGCTCCTGTTTAAAAAATGGGTGGAAATAATTACTTAGTGTAAAGGCAGATTAGCAGGATTAGACTTTTCTTACTTCTGCTGCATTCATTAAAGAAATGTGAATAGCATAAAAATGATAGAATATAATTTCTTGCTACTTAGAAAATAAGACTGCTAATACATTGTAAATGCCTAACTCGTTTTGCAGAAGTAACTAGAGATATGACTTTGGGGATCTTAAGTATACATGTCATTACTTTACCCAATCTGTTTGTTGGATTTCGCTTGAAGAGCATGCGTAACAGACTTTGAGCTTCTGGGCTTAAAAACTGAGGCATTCCAAGTTTGGCTCTATACAACAGAAAAAAAACATTAATAGCATACAAATACTATAAGGCAAGAATCAACTAATCACTGTAGTTTTTCCTACTCCTTGAACAATTCCATGCCCAATAAACACCACCAGGAATTAGACCCCACAAATGAGGAAGATCAAAGAGTGGCTTCGTTCATGCAAACAGTCTCAAACATCCCTACCTGAAAAATGTAATATTTCCATTGCAGGCCAGAAATAAGAGGAGTCTGGCATGACGTAAAAAAATAAAAAAGGAGTTGTGAAGAAGTCAGCTGTGATCTATTTCAACTATGAAACATAGTTCGCTTTACTAGCTCAAGACAAGTCAGTCATCTTGATACAAACGTAAAAGTAGACTTGAGAAGGACCCAGGATGAGAAAGATGCCAACATGTGGGATTCAAGCCAAATACCCATGGCAAAGCTGCACATGTGATTTGAATATCTGCTAAATGTTGCAAGACATGAGAAAATATCCTGAAGTGAGCAGAGAAAGATTGAATGCTTCTCTTATGACAACAAAAACAGATAGCAAGAATAATATTTTCTGTAATGGTAGATGATCCAATATCAGAAGTAATCCCATCAGACTTACTGTCTTTTACATCTTTCTCTTCCTTTCACAAGCTACATACATCATCTTCTTTTTCTCCAAATTAGAACACAACAGAAAATATTAAGGCAAGAGGAGAAACATTGTTTACTCTATTTTAAAGTTTCTCCTGAAGCCTCAGTGTAATTTTCCACCCGGTCACGCACACAGGTTTAGGAATTTCTACACTTTTCAAACAAACATGACACTCCATTTCATCCCAAAGTTTCTCCCTTTCCTTTACTATCTCACAGGAATTTAGGTTATAAGAATGTGAAGGGGTAAGGAGGGGAAAGGGATATTCCCAATATTTTTGCAGCCTGGCTGCCTATTGGCAGTACACTTATTTCACAATTTTATACTGCAATTTTCAGTGTTTTCTTAAAGATCCCACTTCGAGTTGAAGACTATGTAAGAATCCCTCATTTGAAATTACAGTTCTTATACTAAAGAAAATTCGTGCCTCAACAGTTCAAAAAAACAAAAACTAGAAAGAGCCAAATGTTTGATTTTTAAAATCTCATGTTTTATGCAAATCTAAAGAGATCTTGGGACATGATTCATGTATAACATTTTAGAAGATGCTGTTGAGGAGAGATCTCCTAATTCCTCTTGCTACTGATCTGCTTGCTTCTAAATAATTCCTTAAACTGGATTTGAAAGAGTCACCCATTCCTCCCTGCAGGTAAGAAGCTGAAGTCCTGCTCTATTGGCCCTTTACCACTGAAGAAATAAGCACTCATTTCTAGCAGCTACTTTAGAATATGTGGAATCCTCATCCCATTGCTTCCTTCACCTTAGTGTGGGAAAGCTGGGTTTGAGTTTCAAAAGCATGTGACTTGTTTACAAGTTCAAATTCCTTTCAATTGGATTTATCCTTCTAAGCCAGTCAGAGACTTTTTTAAAAACAAAAACAAATGAACAACCCACTCCAGGTATTAGTAAAAGTCACTATAAAGGAGGCAACAAGGAACACAAGGACTTGTGGAATTAAGAGGTGATAACACCTTGTAAAACAGACTAAGAGGAAACCCCACCAGAAGCCACTAAGTAATATTAACGGTTGTTGACCACAAATACAAGAAGCCACTCATTTGAAGGCAAAACTGAGGATTTTTGAGTAGTGAAGAAAAAAAGAACATGAAGAAATCTGAGTCAAGGAGATTGTTTTAGTGGATTTTGGGCTATTTAGTCTCAATGCACCCATTTTCCTCTCCAATATTTCTCCATTATATGGGTGCTGACATAATACTGCCTGGCCAGCTTGAAGATCAATTGTTCTGCTAGTACTCATGCACAGTTGGAAGAGGACTCCTCACATCTTCAGTTTGAACCCACTGCCTTTTGCTGCACTGCACTCTTAGTTTTCACTAGATGCCATTTCAAATAATGGCCAACAGGCAAGAGAAAGAGGAACTGTTACCAGATGGCTGCTAAAGGCCAATCCGTATAGACTTATTAGACAGCAGTTGCTGTTAATAAGTTATAACCAAGGAAACCATGTGTAGAGGGATCATAGCAAAAGACTCCTTACAAATATATATTTTTTCATACCGCTCCTCAAAACTAAGATGTAAATTTAGCAAACCAGTGCAGAATGATTGTTCTGAGAGAACAAAATCCATGCCTAAAGAAGTGGTCTGTGGCTATTCCATAGAAACTACATCTAGCAAGAGACAGTAGTAGTGGATCTAGTTCTAGAAGACATGCCCTGCAGGGCGTAACTTCCCTGCTTTAAAATTATAGTGATTGGTATGGTAAATTGGAGGCTTTCCACTACAGCAACATACTCTCTAAAAAAAATCCTCAACTAGCCACCGCACAGCAAAAGTTTTTGTATTACAAATGGAGAACTTCTAGATAATGCAGCTACATAAAAGTGATGACACTTTTCTCTCATTTCTGACCAGTGTAAACCAGTCCCACAAAAATGCATACCTTCTCCTGGATAGGAAAGGAAATGCATGAAAAAGTTTACTCATTGCTGCAGACTGATTTCTTCAAATGACAGAGCTTTTCAACATCAAAATTCCCCCTCCCCTTTTGCTCTTCCAAGAAGCATTTATAAGTATATCACTGAAACAGTGCATTTTGTATATGTTCAGGATGAGAACAGTGCATCCATCTCAAAATGGAGCACAGTGGAAAGGGTTTGGGATGTTATCTCTACAACTTTGAATTTTTCTTATGCGTTTGGGAGGGTGTCTGTCTTAATTTAATACAAATAAGAGACGGGTATTCTCGACATCTTATTTTGCTTTCAAGAAATGTGAGCTAGTTTGGCAAAAATATTTTAAAAATATTTTTGCAGTTATCTCTGCATAATAGTCCAAATAAATTAATTTACTATAAAGAGCAACTTCCACATCAATGAGAATTGTTGAACTAATTGTATAATTCAGTCCTGAATTTTGTATTGCATTTTTAGCACATTTATTCCACCAAGTATTTTCTAACAATGAATAGTTGTAAAATTAAAATTAAAAATAATTAGGCAAAGGTAATGGAAAAGATTGGGGTTCAGATGGTATCTACAATACAGGCGACGTCAATTAGTCAGCAAGACACAGGCAGAGAAGGTTCTTGCACTAACAAAGATTGTATCGCGGGACAGAGCAGTATCCAACATTGGAGAAACAGAGTGAATGAAGCCAAGGTAGATGGTCTCAGAGGTAGGCAGAATTAAATACATAGGTTTCCAGAAAGAGGCAAATAAGTTGGTCTGGTTCATGAAACGAATGGTTGAACAGTAAATTTGTTAAGTTGGGAATGCAGTGGCTTGTGCTCCTTTGCACATATGTGGAGAACAGCACAGTTTGTCCTTCCTTGAATATTGAGGATTACACTTGGGCCGTTTTTACACGAGATGACCCACTCATGCCCACGCAGATGCGCTGTATGGGCATGAGTGGGTGTTGCCCGAGTGTATGCTGCGGCCGGTGAGTGTGGGTGCATGCATGCTCCTCCGACCCATGCATCCCTATTCATGGAGCAACTGGTGAAAACAGAGATTGTTCCGTGAGTGGGGATGCGTGGGAGAAGGATGTGCGACCGTGTGCACCAGCACCCATGTGCCGCCCACAATGAGGCACGCACACCCTCCTCCCCCCCCCCCTCTCCCGCGGCTCATATAAAAACAGCCTTAGGGGTAATCAAGACTAAGAGGAAATTATCATGTGGGTGAAGATTCAACCAGTGTGGAGAGGAGGTAGGATGTATATTGGCACTGATATGCAAGTTCAAACATACAACACTCATGGCTAAAGTGACAAAGATGCAAACAGTGGAAACAAATGGGAAGTGATAGCGGGAGAGGGAAAGAGATGGATTTATGTCTAGGAATTCTCGTCTTGTATGAGACATTTGGGTGAAGGTTGAATAGAAATCACAACTTCATTTTTTCCAAACATTCTGTTGGAAGACAGGGGGGGTTGCCAGTAAAGCTTTCTTAAGAGTCCATTATTATTTATTAGTATAAAAGTGGTAGCCAAGAAACGGAAAGGGGGAGGCAGGAGAGATAGAAACAATGAAGGACCAGGAGCTGGGCCCTGTGAAATGATAGAGAAGAGGGATTTCAGCGTAGAGCAGTCAATTTGAAACAGTGGCTTTATAGGCAGAAACAGAACTCTGGCATGAGGCAATCAGGGATGCCTTCATATGAATGAAGACAGTCAAACAGATGAGAGTATTCTACAATATCAAACATTACTGAGTGGAAGGAGAGACAATGAAACTATCATCAGAAATAAAAAGATCCTCAGGGACATGGAGAAAGGCTATTCTCCTGCTACAACAAAAATGTGCTAATACTCTAATTTCCTTGTCATGTTACTCAAATACATATAAATCCTTGACTGTTTTATACTGAATTTTGTAACTCAAAGGTCAAGGGAGGGATTTTAAGGAGGTTGCAAAAATTAGGAAGTTGGTAAAAAGTCTTTAGCAATGACAAAAGTAAGGAGAAAGAGGGAGGAA
Source organism: Sphenodon punctatus (assembly GCA_003113815.1). Taxonomy (NCBI): domain Eukaryota; kingdom Metazoa; phylum Chordata; class Lepidosauria; order Sphenodontia; family Sphenodontidae; genus Sphenodon; species Sphenodon punctatus. The sequence goes on from QEPC01001478.1 coordinate 5,160,122, forward strand.
ATTAAACAAAACAAAACAGAAAAAGGTTACAAAAGGAATATTTATTTGATTGGACTATGTCAAAAATATCTGGGGAGGGTGACAGAAGAGATAGAGGAATTGGGTTCCTTACCTTGGGAATTCCTTTTCTATTCCCTCGAGGGAGGTCATTCGGACACTGGGAGCGATCTCCCCAACGACCACTAGGAGGCAGCACAACTTTGCTGGGAGCACGTGGGGAGAGCGCTCCCCCGCCCTCCCAGAAGTAATAAGCCGAGGACGAAGCTTATCTGAAAAACTTAACAGAGATTAGTAACAATCCCCCGAAGGGGTAACATACAACTAAACATCCCAAGAGTTAATTCAGCGCCCAGGAAACTCTGGGTGGGCCGAATGACCTCCCTCGAGGGAATAGAAAAGGAATTCCCAAGGTAAGGAACCCAATTCCTCTTTCTATACCCTCTCGTCCGGTAATTCGGACACTGGGAGGTACCAAAGCAGTAATTTATTCGATGGGAGGGACTGGGCGCTTATTGAGGATCTAAAACCCCCTGCAGCACCCGCCTCCCAAAGGCGGCTTCAGCAGACTCGAAGCGATCTATTTTATAGTGCCTCGTGAATGTGTGGAGACTTCTCCACGTAGCCGCTCTGCAAATTTCTAATGTGGGAGCCCTGGCCCGGAACGCCCAAGTAGTGGAGGCTGAGCGGGTCGAATGAGCTAGAACTCTAGCTGGAGGGACCAAGCTTAAGGCTCTGTAGGCGTCTGCTACACAAGCAGAAATCCACTTCGCAATGATGGATTTCGAGACTTTCTTACCCTTGGAGTGAGGGTGGTAGCTCACCAAGAGGGAGGAAGTTTTCCGAAAGGGAAGAGTACGCTCCAGGTAAATCTTGAGTGCCCTGCGTACATCTAAAGTGTGCCAAAGCCTCTCTAAGGAGTGGCGAGGCTTAGGGCAGAAGGACGGGAGGACCACCTCCTGTGCTAGGTGGAACAGGGAGGAGACCTTAGGAAGGAAGGTTGGGTCTAGCCTGAGTAGCACCGATTCCTTTCTGAAAATGCAGAAAGCTGGGTCGATGGACAGAGCTCCGATTTCAGACACCCTTCTTGCCGATGTTATAGCAATAAGGAAGGTCATTTTGATGGATAAAAAGTAAAGGGACACCTGGTGCAGAGGCTCGAATGGAGGACCCATTAGTGCCTTAAGAACCACATTGAGGTTCCATGTAGGAAAGCGGTGTACAACCGGAGGGGCTACACGCTTGGCTGCCCTCAAGAACTGTTTCACATGCAGGTGAGAGGAGAATTTATTGGCAGAAGACGAGGAGATGGTACTGTCAATGGCCGATAGCTGTCTAGCCAGTGTGTTGGGACGAAGCCCCCTATCGAGGCCGTCCTGTAGGAATTGGAGGACTTGAGGAACGGAAGGCTGACGAGGTGGAACGTGATGGGTGTGACACCAGCGGACAAACATCGCCCATGTAGACTGGTAAATTCTCCTTGTCGATTGTCGCCTGGAGGCGAGGAGAGTCCGGACTACTGGAGCTGAGTACCCTTGGGCTCGGAGAGCGTCGGCTTCAATAGCCAGGCTGTCAGTCTCAGGAACTCTGGCCGATCGTAGCAAAGAGGTCCCTGGGTGAGGAGATCCGGCGTGACTGGTAGAGGGAGGTAAGTTCCTCTGGATCGGCTGAGAAGGTCTGGAAACCACGATCTGCGTGGCCAGAACGGGGCTATCAGAATGACTGTGGCCCGCAGTCTCTTGGCTCTGCTGATCGTTCTCGCTAAGAGAGGAAAGGGAGGAAAGGCGTACAGGAGGCCGTGGGGCCAAGGGTGGCTGAGAGCGTCGTGAGCCTCTGCCAGCGGATGTGGGCTCCTGGCGAAGAATCTCTGCGTCTTGCGATTGGAACTCGACGCAAAGAGGTCCACTACTGGGGTTCCGAAGGTGGTCATCACGTGATGGAACGCTTGAGGGGACAGAGACCATTCCGCCGGGTCTAGCACTCGTCTGCTGAGCCAGTCCGCTTGAACATTGTCCTGGCCCCTGATATGTCTGGCTGACAGGGAAAGAAGATTGCCCTCCGCCCATCTGAACATCAGGGTGGCTTCCTTGTGGAGCGACGAGGATCGAGATCCCCCTTGATTGTTCACATAAGCTTGTGCAGTGGTATTGTCTGTGAAGACCAGCACATGATGGTTGTGAAGCTGTGGGAGGAAGTGGAGGAGTGCTAGACGGATCGCCCTGAGCTCCAGCCAGTTCATGCTGTGCGCCAGTTCGTGGTGTGACCATGACCCCTGGACCGTGTGTGTGCTGAGGTGGGCCCCCCACCCTAGGAGGCTGGCGTCGGTGGTGAGTATGAGTCTCTCCGGTTCTAGGAGAGGGACGCCGGCGAGAAACCGGTGGGGTTGCTCCCACCACGCTAGCGAGTGGCGAGCGGCCGGAGTGAGAGCAATGGACCTCGGGCTGCTGTCGATTATTGCTGATTGCCAGGGCCGCAGAAGCGCCTGCAAGGGGCGAGAGTGGAAGCGCGCCCATTGCAGGTGACGTATGAGTGAGATCATCAAACCCAGGAGAGAAGCGAGGGTGAGGATCGGGACTCGTGGGCGGTCGCGAATCGTCTTGATGAGGGACAATAATTTTGCCTGTCGCTGGAGTGGGATGAACACTCTGTTCAGGGAGGTGTCGAACACAACCCCTAGATGTTCGAGACGTTGAGATGGGGTAAGATGGCTTTTGGGAATATTGATAACGAAGCCGTGGGTCTCGAGGTATTCCTTGGTGCGAGTGAGATGAGTGTGGGCCAGCTGCAGGGACGGAGCGGTAACTAGCAGATCGTCGAGGTATGGAAAAACCGCTATCCCCTCCAGTCGGAGCGCCGCTATGAGGGGGGCGAGAACCTTGGTGAAGGTCCGAGGGGATGATGCCAGTCCGAAGGGGAGGGCTCGATACTGCCAGTGCTGGCCGTCGTAGCAAAACCGGAGCCACCTCTTGTGTGCCGGAAGGATGGGAACATGGAGGTAAGCGTCCTGCAGGTCGAGAGATGCCATCCAGTCGCCTTGGGAAAGGGCTAGGGATATGGAGTGAAGTGTCTCCATCTTGAAGCGTTGCCTGCGTAGCGCCTTGTTGAGACGCTTTAGGTCGAGCACTCCCCTCCACGAGCCGGATTTTTTCTGCACGAGGAATAAAATCGAGTAGACCCCCAGGCCGCGCTCGTGCCACGGCACCCTCTCTATGGCCCCCAGTTGGTGGAGCCTGGTGATCTCCGCCCGCAGATGCCCGTGTTTGACGGGGTTGCGTGAACGAGGAGATATTCTGAAGGTCTCCCGCGGATAGTATTTGGTCTCTATCGAATATCCTCTGGAAACTGTTTGAATGACCCACGCATCTGATGTGTTCAGGGCCCATCTTGGTGCGAAGGCGAGGAGACGCGCACCGATCCGTGGAGAGACGGGGGAAGAAGCGGCGATACAGTCAGGATTCCTGCCTACGAGGCGGTGATCCTGCACGACGGTTCTGTTGGTGCTGAGGCGATGGTCTGGTGAACTTGCCTCCCCTGCCCCTCTGAAATCTATTGCGGTTAGCAGTGTTCCAGGAGGGTTGCGTGGAAGATTGGTAGCGCTTCTGGCCCTGTTGGAAGCGAAAAAAGGGGCGAAAGGGATTCCTGCCCGTCTGGATCTGGTTCAGCGAGTGCTTCTTGTCCTTGTTAGAAGCCTCCTGTAGTGCTTTGTCTAGCACCGTGCCAAACAGCTTGCCGCCCTTAAACTTGCTGTTAACTAACAAGTTCTTTGCGTGTGCATCAGCCCGCCACGAACGAAGCCAGAGTCTGCGTCTGGCTGCAACATTGGCTGCCATCCCTTTTGCAATCCAGGTCAGCATGTCCATTGATGAATCTATCAGGAAGGCCTGAGCGAGAGCTACGTTAGTGGCTAACTTCGTGGACTGTGCTCTAGTAATGTTAGGGTCTTTCCCCATCTTGAACCACTTCATCACAGCCCGAGAGACATATGACGAAGTGGTAGCCATGCGCAGAGCATTGGACATGGCCTCGTAACTCTTCCTAAGGCCGGTTTCCAGGCCTTTGTCAGTCTGATCTTTTGGTAATAAATCCCCTTCTGAGGGGAAGACAGACTGTCGGGCGAGGGATGCAGCGGCAGCATCAACCCGGGGCAGGGCGAAAATGGGCTTGCTCTGTTTAGCAAAGGCGTACAGAGTCTGTTGAGGCCTAGATAACTTGAAGGACTTAGTGGGGTGCTTCCACTGTGCCCTTATAATTTTCTCAAAGGCTTTGTCTAGGGAAGCGCCTTTGGAGGCCTGGCCCAATTTGGGAATATATTCCCTGTCTGATTCCTCGTCCCCATCGGAGGAGGAATCGGAGTCCCTTTTCTGGAGAGGTCTGGGAGTGACCTTTAACACCCTCTCCGCTCTCATAATTATTTTAGGGCCGTGGTCCAGGGGTAGCTCCCTGCCTAGGTCCTTATGGCCCCTGGAAAGGATCCGCTCCCAATCGAGGGACTTGTCCTCCAGCAGAGAGTGGGAGGCCCTGGATGAGCCAGCCTCTGACTCCTCCTCTGAGGAGGGTACAGGGTGGTAGCGGGGCCTAGTGGGGTGGGCCCGTGGCCGTTTAGCCGGGGGAGGGGAGTCAGCCTGAGAGGATCCCCCAGAGAACTCCCCTTCTTCAGGGGGAGAGCAGGGATCGTCCTCCTCAGCCGAGGAGGACCCCAACAGCTCTGAAAGGGAGGCATGAGCCCTGGGGGTAGGGGGGCCCTTACCCTTCCCCTTCCCCGCAGAGCGGGAGGCTCCCTTAAACTTTTCTTTAGGGTTTGGCCCCCGGGGAGAGGGTCTCGCACTGCGAGCCCTCTGGTTGCTCTCTATGCGAGAGAGAGCCCCCATCATGGCCCGAAGGGCTTCCAGCTGGGCCTGCTGGAAAGGATCGGGCCCAGCCCCCCCCCCGGTCCCTCGTACCTGCGAGGAGGCAGCCGAAGCTACCTCCCCCTCGATGTCCTGGATGAGGGAAGCCTGAGGGCTGCGGGCGTCTTGGGGCCGCCGGGCGGGGAGGGAGGTCTCGCTTCCGGTTTCCCCCTCCGCCGCCATTTCGGCTCTGGCCCGGTCAGCTTGCGGCGTGGCCGCGGCCGCATGGCCCTGCCTGGGCTTGCTGGACTTCCGCCTCTGTGCCCCAGCGGCAGTTGGAGGCTGCGGCGCCCGTCCGGCTGCGGCGCGGCGGGTCTTAGCCGTCTCGGCCATTGCGGCGTCGGGGGGGTAGCTCCGTGGAGTCCCCGCTCCGAAAAAAGCCTCTGGCCTGAACCCGTGGGCCGGCCAGAGAGATAAGCCTCCTCCCGCCGTGCGGGGAGGCTGCGCCCGGGAATCGGTGCGGAGGCACCGGCAAAGTTCTTGTCCACGTGGGGGGTGCAGCGCACCCGGCTGCACGTCCTACTGAGTCGGAGGCAGACAACGAACTGGGAGGGCGGGGGAGCGCTCTCCCCACGTGCTCCCAGCAAAGTTGTGCTGCCTCCTAGTGGTCGTTGGGGAGATCGCTCCCAGTGTCCGAATTACCGGACGAGAGGGTATAGAAAGATGGAGACAATATCATGGGGCTGGAGAAGAAGTTACAAATTAGAGCAATAGCAGATGAAATTCTTTGCATGTTCATAGGGGAAATATGGGAGGAAAGGGTAAGTTAGATGGGTGGAGGAAAGAGAAACAACAGCATGGATTAGGGAGTGAGGATTTACCAGTACCTTTGGAAATGAGGTAAGAGTAGAAATTAGATATTGCAGCCCAAGGGCATCCCTGTAAAATACCTGATGAGATATATAAATAAGAGTGTACTCACTTGAGAATCATAGTCATGGTTTCTTTTCTGTCTTTCCCTTGGAAAGGTAGAGTACCAGTGAGCATTTCAAACTGTATAGAGTAAAACTTCCATCAATTACATTAAAAGACCTGAATGCAACCTATTTGACAAAACCTAGCAGGTTAGCCTTTTAAAATGTGTCAATTAAGTCTCTGTAGATCAAGGTCTTCTAGTATAGCTTTTTAATTCTTGAGTGTGTGTGTAGCATATAGTTGAGTGCAAGACCATTTCTATTATCCTTCTCCATATTCATATATTCCTAGCTTCTTGAAAAGTTGAAATTTTCCATGCTTGGATTTTGCTACTAGTTTTGTTTATTTTTTTTAAAAAATGAGCAAACATCCATAGCTATAGTTTTCAAGGTGATTAACTACACATTTCCAAGGTAAGGGCATTTTCACACAAGACACTCTCCACCCACTATACACGTTGCAGGGCTGCAGTGTTGCCCTGTAACATGTATAGTGGGTGGGTGGGAGGTGTCTTGTGTGAAAATGCCCTAAGATACAATAGGACTGTCATTTCCCCCCACTGTTCATATTTCTAAATAACTAAACTTTTGAACTTGGCATGTAAATCTTAACTGGGGAAAAACCTAGCTGGAGGCTGAAGTTCTGTGCGACTAAAAGTAGCTACTGTAGGCTCTCAATAAAAACATAATTAAACCCGAGTGTTTAAACTTGGAGAAATGATCTCTGTGAACATGCTCATTTTTCAATACATGCTAATAGGCAACAGTCACCCTTAAAGTACTGTTCTAGCCTGAAAGTGTTTGTGTAAAAATGGCACCCTCTTCACTCCATTGATTTGTTCTAACCATTCATGGCTATATCAGCTTGCTCTGACCGGAACAGGGTATAATTTATAAAGTAATATAAACCAGGCTTAAAGCAGTAAGACCATCCACATAAAGTTTGTGCTGGTTAACTGCTGAATGTTGTGGTATGAGGTGGCCCTTATAGATGAAGCACAAGCTTGATCAGTTCTTCCATGCTTCACCAGCAAGATGTGCTGGAGTGAGGTCATATTTTACTAAGATGTCATCCCTCCGCCCTGCCCCAATCTGGTGTGCACAATCAGTTGTGTGCTATGAAACATATAGTTTTAACAAGAGTTGATTGACTGATACAACAATTATTTCATGTTTGTTTTATCTGCAATTTGAAAATATATCTTCCAGTTATTCATATGAATTAATTAGTGAAGTTCTATTGTATGATGGATTAAGTGTACGAATACCAACCCGCAGAAACTGTAGAAAGGTAGGAGCGTTAGTTGTGGGACTTTTTTTTTTTTTTTTTTTTTTTAAAGCGTACAGATCGTTTCTACAGACCCTCATCTCGGAACTCTATCCTCCTGACCAATAAAAAAGGACGGAGAATCCAGGATACATTAAAATTGGATTTTTAATTCAGATTTGGTCTAGGAGATCAATGGAAGTTTTGCCATTGACCTCGAGAGCTGAAGAATCAGGCCAACACTTAGTCTTAGCCATGAACTCCAAGTGGCCTTGACCAAGTCACTATCTGTAAAAATGAGAATAAACTCTCAAGATTGTTGTGAGGGTGAACTAGAATACTACATATGAGCAATGCACTTTGAACCCTTAAAGTTCTCTATAAAATAATAATAAATTGTATAATTAGAGGTCTGTAAAATTAATCTGGAATCTGCAACACAATCTGCAATCCTTCCAGCACCTACGTCAAAGCCAATAATAAAGATTTGCAATCAAATTTTTTATACAGAATTTAAGATTCTTCTGAAGATGTCTACCTAGAAAGTAATTCTGATCATGTTCATATAGGTTTACTGGTTACACAGTAATAAGAAAAGAGAATTGGTCACCTACCTCAGTGAATTCTTTTCTTCTCCTACTAGGCATACAGTCCTCCGGATGGGTAGCTCTTCCCCTTGACCAACAGGGGGCAGAAGATAATAAAATGATCTGCACATGCCTACTGAGCTACCCCTGCTCTTATCACCAGGAAGTCCCAAGCAGAGGACCGGCTCTTGTAGACTTAGAAAAGGACCAGACCTAACCCTGAACTTGAAAGAAATCTGAAACCAGGAAAGAGATAAGGCTCAACAGAACCAACCATTTATAAAGTGACATCAGGTAAGATGGAGAACGTCAAATATAAGGAAAGGGAAAAAACACTCCCCCAAACTAGCCAAAGTTGTTGCTTGCTTGGGTGGGGCCGGAGGACTGTGCCTAGCAGGAGAAGAAAAGAATTCACCAAGGTAGGTGACCAATTCTCTTTTCTCCCCCTGCTGCACAGTCCTCCAGATGGGACGTACCAGAGCAGTAGGAACCCTAAGGGTGGGAACAAACAGCACCAGAAGGATCAAGCACCGCCTGTAGAGCCCTTCTACCAAAGGCTGCATCCGCTGATTGGTAGATGTTGATCTTATAATCAGGGGTGTTTTAGCTCCCCCACCTACTTTGGTTTTATATTGTATCTTAGTCCTGTTTTAATATTTTATAATATTTATGAGAATTTTAATGATTTTATTGTATTTTAATGTTTTGGAAGCCACCCCGAGCTGCATGGCAGGAGGGGCGGGTTATAAATTTATGAAATAAATAAATAATGCTTGACAAAGGTATGGACAGAGGCCCAGGTCACGGCCCTACAAATCTCGTCATAAGAGGCTCTTGCCTTAAAGGCATACGAAGTGGCTGCTCCCTGCATGGAGAGGGGCCAGATTTGCAAGGGAGGGAACTTCCCTTGGCCTTATAAGCCTCAATTATCGTCTGTTTAACCCACTTCGATATCAGGGACTTGGAAGCCTTGGTACCCCTTAGGCTTGCCCACAAATTAACAAAAAGGGCTGTGGACTTCCTAAAGCCTTGAGTCCGAGGGATAAATCTTTAACGCCCAATGGGCGTCCAGCTTCTCCTTCGCGTGCACTGGTTTCGGGCAGAAAGAAGGAAGCACCAGTTCCTGGGATCTGTGGAAGAGAGAATTACACTTTGGGATAAAGGCCTGATCTAATCTGAGGGTGAGTGATTGATTATGGAAAATACAGAAATTTTCCTCCATCGACAGAGTACCCAACTCAAACATTCTCCTAGCTAATGTCACAGCAACCAAGAAAGCCACCTTAATGGATAGCATATACAGAGATACCTGACAATTTTGTCGGAGAATCGAGGACCAGATTCAAATCCCAGGATGGGCACCTATGGACCACCGGAGGAGAGAGGTGTCTTGCTGCCCTCAGAAATTGACGGACATGTTTGTGTGCCGAGAGTTTCTTGTTGGAAACAGCATGCAACACCGAGTTTAGAACTGCCGCTTGTCGAGCTGGGTGTTATGCTTGAGGCTCTTGTCCAAGCCTGCCTGAAGGAATTCTAAAATTTGGGGAATTGAGGCTTTACAGGGGTTCTGACCCCTAGCAACTGCCCACAGCGAAAAAACCTTCCAGGTTGCCCTGTAAGAGCGCCTGGTGGTCGGCTTCCTCGAGGCCAGGAGCGTCTTACGGACTGCCTCCGAATACTCCTTGTGAGCAAGGGCTAGGTGCTCAACCTCCAGGCTGTCAAATTCAGAGAATTCACGCCCTCATGGAATAAAGGGCCCTGGCATAGTAAGTTGTGTCTGGGCGGAAGAGAAATGGGGTCCTGTACGATCAGTTCCATGAGGTCCGAGAACCAAGGACGTCTTGGCCACCATGGAGCCACCAATATAATTTGGGCCCTCTCTCTCATTTTTGCCACTGTTCTTGCAATGAAGGGAAGGGGCGGAAAGGCGAACAGGAGCCCCGCAGGCCAGCTCTGGTTCAGGGCAGCTGTCTTCATCGCTCCCCGGCATTCTCGGGGCTGGCAAATATGTCCATCGCCGGAGAGCCGAAGGACAGAGCCAGCTTTCTGAAGACCTCCCTGTTCAGGGACCATTCATGGGGATCTACCTCCCTCCTGCTCAACCAATCCATACGATAATTGTCTGTAGCCTTTATTTGCAGCGCCTTTAAGGACAGATGATGGGATTGAGCCCAGTTCAGAAGTCTCTTAGCCTCGTCCTGGGAAGGAGGTTGTCTAGATAAGGGTAAATATGTATCCTCTCCCTGTGCAGATTTGCTATGAGTGCGATGAGTTTTGGAGAAGGTTCGAGGGGTCTAGGAGAGACCGAATGGCAGGGCCTTGTACTGCCAATGGCTCTGGGGTAGTGGAAGTGGAGCCATTTCTTGTGCACTGGAAGAACTGGAATGTGCAAATATGTCTCCTTCAAGTCCAAGGAGGCCATCTAATCCTCCAGCGCCAGGCTCTGGCAGATGGATTTTACCGTCTCAGTCTTGAATTTCTGGGGTCTAACACATTTGTCTAGTGCCTTCAAATCCAGAACGGCTCTCTATTGGCCGGACTTCTTGGCCACTAGAAAGATTATCGAGTATAGGCCGAGGCTGACTTCCCCGCGAGGAACCCTCTCTATGGCCCCTAAGGACCCTAATCTGTTTAGCTCTATGGACATAGCGAGGTGCTTGAGGGGGTTCGTGGAGACTGGGGAAGGCAAGAACCATTCCCTGGGGGGGCTTTGTAATTCTACCAAGTAGCCTTGGCGAATCACTTGCAATACCCAGGCGTGTGAGATTGACTTTTCCCAAATGGCTGAGAGAGCTTGAAGTCTGCCCCTTATCTCCACGTCCCCTTGCCTGTCATGCCTGTTTGCTGGACTGACTGGGGATGGGCTCTTTTGGTTTGAATTTGCCAGCTCCACGCTGCCTCTGCCCTCTAAAATGAAAGGACTGCCTGGGGTCTCTTTCGTTTGATTGATTTCTCCTGGCAAAGGAGGGAGAGGAGCCGCCAAATCGAAAGGTTGAAGAGTGAAAAGCTTTTCTTTTTGTAAGGAATTGTTGGAGGGTTTTGGTCTTAGTTTTATCGGTGGCATCGGCCAGCACCTTGTCTAAAGAAGATCCAAATAATTTAAACCCTTTATAGGGGCCCTCCACTAGCACGTTTTTGGCCGTGGGGGTCTCCCTGCCAGGAATGTAGCCAAACTCTCCTCCTTGCCACTATGGTGTGTGCAACGGAACAGGCAGACCAGGAAAGAGCGTCCGTGGTGGCATCAGTCAAAAGAGCAACTGTCAACATGACGTGGGAGGAGAGAACCTTAGCCTTCTTGTCCAAAATGTGTGAGGACTGCAGCTCATGCATCCAACACATCATAGCTCTGGCAACATAAGAGGAAAGGATGTTTACTCTAAGGGAGGCTGCGGTGGAATCCAGAACCCTTCTCAGGACCCCCTCTATGGCCCTATCCATGGGGTCCTTAGGGAAACAGTCCCCTTCAGTAGGAAACACTGTTTTCCTTGCTAGGGAGGCAGCAACGGCATCCACCTTGGGGTTTTTAAACAAGCCATCCTTTTTTCTAGAAAAGGAATAAAACGCCTCCTGGGCCATGGTCATTTTAAAAACCTTCCCAGGGGACTTGCACTGAGAGAGCAACAATTTTTCAAAGGCTCTGTTGAGGGGCAACCCTTTATCCCTAGCCTGAACAGAAGGGATTAGGTCTCTGTCATCCTCCTCCTCAGTCTGAGGAGTCTCCCCTAGAAGGCTTTTCCTGCAGGTGGAGAGTTTTGACGACTTGAGAGAGAAGTTCCTCTCTATACTGGGAGGGGAACTGTCTGTCCTGGTCTCTAAGATTAGGCAAGGACTCCTGGCAAGCTGAGGAAATCAGCGGCCAGCTCGCCCCTCTCCCCTTCCTCAGCAGAGCTGTCTGAAGGCTGAGGAGATTCCAAGGTGCGGAGAGCAGAGCCACCTGCTGGACGAGGAGGGTTTCCCGCCTTTTTAAACTGTCTCTTTTTTGAGCCAGTAGCCTTATCTTTTCCCTTGAATCCCTTTCTCTTTGACTTGCCCTGTCTGTCTGTCAGAGAGCCAGGTCAGGGAGTCCAGCATTCTGCCCATATTTTGATTAAGGGCAATTAAGGGGTCTGGCTGGCTGATCGGCATCTCAGCCGGGGATAAGGCAGGTGAAGCCAGGTCTCCCTGTGAGGAAGCCTACAGGGAAGACAAGAGGCATAGAAACTGAGGACCCAGGGGAGATGAGAGTCCCCGACGAGGAACACTCATATCTTCCCCCTCCCCCCACAGACAGACTGGACCTACCGGAGGCCTAAGGCTGGGAACCATGATCCTATCACTCTCTCCCTCCGCAGTTGTGTGGGAGAAGAGGAGCCGGGAGTGCCGCCCTCACGAAGGGAGGAGGGGCACCCGGTGGAACGGACTCAATGCCCTGCAAGAATCCGTTCGGGACAGGGGAGGCACAGGCTCGCTGAGGCGCTGCCGCAACTGGGAGTCCTCAGGTCCTGGCGCCAGCTCCCTGCTCCCAGGCAACTGCGAGAGAGCTGGCCAGGGACTTAGTGCTGGTTCCAGGGACTCGGCACGAACAAGTTACCCTTAAGGCCCCGTCGAGAGCACCATTCTGTCTCCGGACTGGGAGTGCCCTTCAAAACACCAGTAGCTCCCGATGGAGCGAAGATAAACGCGCCCTGCCAGTCCGAGGCAGAAGAACAGACTGGTGATAAGAGCAGGAGTAGCTCAGTAGGCATGTGCAGATCGTCTTATTATCTTCTGCCCCCTGTTGGTCAAGAGGAGGAGCTACCCATCCAGAGGACTGTCTGCAGCAAGGGGAGAAAAGTAGCAGCATTCTTATTAAAGTAGTATGCAGAGATAACCGACCACCACAAAAAAGGTTAGATTTGTTTATTGAATAGGTGCCATTTTTAGACATCTGATAACAGCACTTTACACAACTAAAAGGCTATAGTGTGCATTCTGAAATGGCTTGCAACCATGAAGAAATCACTTATGTCATAACACACGCTTATTGTTTTGTAGTTAATAGTTACTGCAGAAGCATAAGGTCTTTAACGCTAATTTTTAAAACCCTCATTGGTTCTCAATGATCCGAGTGTGTTTTGTGTTAAAATATTGTTTAGTGTTCCTAAAAACACTGAACTTATAACACAATTTTTTTTTTAGAATCTCAATCATGGTAAAGAGTTATGGCAGCTTAATGAAAGGTGATTTTATACAGAAGCTTCACAAAGATGACTGAGAAGTTCTATAAGATTGCACCAAGCTTCTTAAATTCTCCATGTGTAAATAAAGCTGTTAACATTGTTCCCCTGTATTGTCAAAGCTAAGAAGGAACAGAAAATTGCATTTATAAAAAAGTATTTTTGAAAACGAATTTAGTGTCAATGTTTCAAAGCATGAAGCCAAATGGAAAATATTTTTCTTTTGAAAGAGTAGCCCAAGAACTTCCACTTTCCTGCCAGTGTCAGTTAACTTTCAGGCTGTATTAATGCAACATATTCCCACTCAAACTGAAGATAGAAAGGGGGAACGATACTTGCAAAGTGAATCTAGTCCTTGGTGTTAATTCAAATTGTGAAGTAGTGTAGATTAGTCTCCTTGAGCCCATACGTTTCAAGCTTTTTTGAAAATTAAAATTAAATCTGTAATATTTGTTCATGTTTCAGCAGTTCTCAAGGATTTTGCCATTATTTCCATCTACCAGAAACCTACCATTAAAACACCAAAAGACCACCAGTCAGCACTCTGTGTGTGGCCTCGGCGATTAACTACTTCAGTTGCCATATACTCTACTGTCCCGCAGAAGGAATATGCTTTCTTTTCATGATCAATGGACTCTTTGCTTAAGCCAAAATCTGGAGGGGAAAAAAATTGTATTGCAAATTTCTTGTTTGAGATTTTCTCTGGGCAGATAACATAATTGCAATTAAAAATCTTTATGCTAAAAAGGTTAAGTGTTCTGGTTTGATCTGCAGGCCAATTATATTACCAGTTTAACAACACTATCATTTTCCCTGCAACATTACTTGCGACACAGAAGAAAAAAAATAAAAATTTTAAATTCTTTAAAGAATTCAGATGAGACTATGAAATAAGAACTTTTTATAAAGTGATAGTTTAGTTGTACATACCCGTCAGCTTGATATGCCCTTCTTCATCAAGTAGTATGCTACAAAAAAAAAACAAAGCCGTTCTGAAATACTTGGAAGGGAAAATTTAGTTCCTCCTCTGTGAATTTCCTTTTTGACCTCTCTCAAGGTGTCCAGTTTGGCTGCTGGGTATTAAAGCTCCACAGTGCAGGAGTTAGACTACAAAGGGATGTCTGGCAGCCCCTGTCCATGGTGGGTGGGGTGGGATCAGAGTGAGGATACCAAAGCTGTGAAAACTATAATTAATCTAATCAATCTAATCAAACTTGAGAACTGAATGATGGGGAGGGAAAAAAACAGGAGGAGGAGGAGGAGGAGGAAAAGGCAATGGAGAAGCTCTGAGAAACACCTAACATGTTAAGTTCCTCAGAATCTAGGAATTGCAATCCGAGGAGGGTGGAACAGAGTGTCCATTCAGGCCAATCAAAGTTCCAAAGCAGTGCCTTGCCTAGGGAGGGCAGATTCCAGCCAGCCAGAAAATATTTTACCACCTCTCTCAGCTCCTCCCATGCCTCCTCCATAAGTAGCATGACCCACTGAAGCATGCTCTGCCTAAGGTCTCCTTCACAGAGGCCAGAACTGATGCCCATATGGCAGCCCTACAGTTTTCCTTCACTGGAGCTCTGCTGAGTACCATGTTTATAGCAGCCTCACTGACAGAATGGGCCATAATTCACCAGGGGCCTGGAGTTGGATGCCCCTCATGCTTCTGCAATACATGTCCTCAGTCATCCAGCCAGAGTACATCTGAACACCTTGCTGTCTCTGAAGAGGACAAAGAAAGAGGACTCTGCCCTGCAGCTACTTGATCTGTGCAGATATATTTTGAAGGTCCTTCTCGTATCTAGCTTCTGCTCTCAAATGAATGCAAATCATGTTTTATCTCACAAAAGAAAACTCCAAGACCAAGAGTAAGATTGCCTACAGTATTGCAGTTTTTAGTATAACACATTCAACATGGCTTTAGGTTGCTTGAAACACATCCAATTTTATTGCCAGACACATCGCATTCTGCAGAAGAAAACGATGCAATCAAGCATTGAAAGCAGCATTTAGGAATAAGATTCAAAATCAACACCCAAGAACAAATAATGCTTCTGCCATTTCTCAACAAATAAGCTATTGGAAAAGTTCTGGAAATAGCAGAGAAGTTAATCACCTGTGCTCGCCTCTCTGGTTAAGAATGATTGTACTGTTCAGATGGAATGTGAAACCTGAACTCGTACTCAACAATATTACTGCACATTCATCCTGATCTGGCATAGCAGACACTCTAAGTTGTGGACTGAACCTACTCATTAGGAGAGCCAAGATGCAAATTTCTTTTGGATTCAACTACCATAAACTTTTACATCGCATTGCAATTTACATTGAAAACTACACAAAAGTCCTCCATTGTTAGTTATCAAAGTGATATTGTAAGGATGTACAGGCTGAGATTATTAAATGCAGTAATAAATAGGGCTGACATTCGCCTCACAATTCTTGCCGGTTCCCGATGAGAATTCGAGGGGGCTGGGCAGGGGCAGCATGGGAGCTAGAAGTGACCAGGGGGCAAGGACAAGCCCCCTGCAAGCCCCCCTCTGACCTCCCAGTCTGGGGGGGGAGGGAGGGAGAGAAGAGAAAGTGCGCACGGGGACTTTGGAGCCTAGCAGAGGGTTCAGGCAGGGCATTACTCTGTGTGTGTGCGTGCGTGCCCCGGTTTTGTATTTTCAAAGGAAGGAGGGGGGAAAAAGTTTTAAACTGAGCATGCACAGAAGTGCTGTTCAGTCCTGGCTGCTCTTTCAAAAGATGGAGCCCGCAGGACTGACCAGCTCTTCTGTGCATGCTATGCCCTTTCCAAAGATGGCACCCACAGGCCCAAGCATGCACAGAAGAGCTGCTCGGCCCTGCGGACACCAACTTTGAATAGGGCAGCCAGAACTGAGCAGCTCATCTGCGCATGCGCAGTTTACATTTTTTTTCTTCTTCCTTTGAAAATATAAACCCTGGAAGCGGTGGCTGGCACAGCGCAAAGCACAGTAGTAGAGCTGGAACCCCCCCGACAGTAAGTAATGCCCTGCCTAAACCCCCCACTGGGCCCCCCGAGCTGGAAGGCCAGGCGGGGCTGGAGGTGCCCACGGGGCTTGTCTTTGCCCCCTGGCTCCTGTGCCAGCCCCCCTGCCTGCAACCCCAGCCATCTAGAGTAATTCACAAGAAGTGGGGGGGGGGGGGGGGGAAGGGGAAGGGTACCAACACCCGAATTCTCAGCCTCCCCCTTGATTCTTGTGAATTATATGTGAGGGGAAGAAATTCCTCACTTCAACCTTAGTAATAAAGTACTTCTTAAGCTTCATCCTTAGCCACCCACTGAAAAAAAATCTTTAACTGTGGTAATCCCACTGGTTTCTGGGACTCCTTGCTGCCACCAGCCTGTCATACCTTGCTTCCAGAGGATCTACAGACCAGACCTTGGTCCTGGTTTACTCTCCACAGAGATGTTACACCTTCACTGACCTGGTTCCTGGTGGTGCTACATTAACATCAGTGTCACAGCCAAGCAGGGCGAGACACTGTACACCAGCCTCCAAGTTAAGTGTACACAAACCAAATTTATTACAGGTAAAGAACAGGTAAAAATGTCAAATTCAAGTTTCAAGCGCAGATCAGCTCCCTAAAAGTTAAGGATGATCGCCATTTATCACTTCTTAGCCTTTGTTGGGCTGGTTAGATTGGACTTTTGCCCTAACCTGCTGGTCTCTTTCTCCCTCTACCCTTCCCTTCTTCCACAACAGTTCGATTTTAACCCCCAGTCCCCTGACCAGCCCCATCCCAATCAGTTACTATTCAAAACACACCAATCAACTTTCATGCACGCTCAAATACTAAAGCTGACCCTTACTCAGAAAACTAACTCCTATTCTAAGGCTCACTCTTTACCCGAGTTCTTATGTAACATTCCCTCCCCTTAATAACCAGCTTCTTTCCAACACTGCAACAAGGGATGTTGGAAAGAGTGATACAATATTGCCCTAACTACCGGAACTAAACAAAGCCTTCTTAATATCGTGACAGAGCATCGGCTACATTTTCCAGACATATGTACGAGAGACATATAATCCTGCAAACACCAACCCCATCTTTGCACTTTAGCATTTGTGTTTTTCGTTGTTTGTAACCACCGTAAAGGAGAATAATCAGTTTGGACAGTAAAATGTTTACCCCATAGGTAAGGCCCAAGGCATTCCTTTTGTCTGGTGGACAAGTTCTGCTCTCTGGGTAGAAGCTTTTTGCTGGCATAGGCCACGGGAAGTTTAACTCCTGCGCAAGAACAGCTCCAATTCCAGTATCCGATGCATGCATAGCCAGGATGAAAGGTTTGTTAAAATTTGGTGCTCTGAGGATAGGTCCCGAGGTTAGTGCTCCTTTTAAGGCATCAAAGGCCTTTTGACATTCTTGAGTCCATAATATTTTGCCTGGTAAACTTTTATTTATTTTTATTTTTATTTTTTTTAACATAAATTTGTCAAAGGTACAGCAATTTCCCCAAACCTTCTATAGTTCCCAACTAAACCCAAGGACTGTACAGGTTTCTTAGTCTTGGAGACTTCCCACCTTTGTATAGCCTCTACCTTATCCCAGGTAGGTTTCATCATTTGGTTTCCCACCTTATGACCTAAATACGTAACCTCTGAGGGCAAGTTGGCATTTAGCTGCCTTGATGGTTAAACCAGCCTTTTGGATACTACCAAGTACCCTGAATACATGCTCTAGCTGCTCCTCAAATGTATGGACAAAGATGGCTATATCATCCATGTAAGGTATAGCAAAGCTACTCACACCCACCAATAGATTATCTATCAGCCTTTGAATGGATGCGGGACTGTTTTTTTAACCCAAATGAAAGAACTGTAAATTCAAACAGACCATGGGGTGTGGTTAAGGCTGATTTTGGCTAGGCTTACGAATGCAATTCCATTTGCCAAAATCCTTTACATAGACCAACTGCTGAAATAACTTTTGTGCTCTCCAACTTATCTAACAAGTCATCCATGTGAGGCACAGGATAAGCATCTAATCTAGTGATTAAATTACGCTTTCTGTAATCTACACAGAAGCAAATAGTTCTATTGGCTTTGGGGATCAAAACTACTGGTGAAGCCCAAGGACTGGCAGATGGACAAATAATTCCAAGGTCTAACATTTCCTTAATCACCCTTTTCATGCTTTTGGATATTTTATCTGTGATCCAATAAGGGGTAGATCTAATTGGAGCATGGTTGCCTGCATGAATACAGTGCACAACTAGGGAGGTACATCCAGGTTTACTAGAGACTATATGAGCAAATCAATACCTCTATTAACTACTTCTTTTCTGGAAGAAATAGAACCTCTGGTAAAGCAAGGTCTAAGATTCCAGAAGTTTTATTACTCTGTCCCAATAAATCTAATATTTCATTTTCCCCTTCCATCAATTTAGAGTCCAAACGCACATTTAAAACTACCTCCCCCTGATCATAATAAGGTTTCAACATGTTCACCTCTCCTTTATGGTAAAGGGGCCCTCCCATGAGGCTTTCGACTTATTAGTTCTGACTGGTAAGAAAATAATAACTTTATCCCCACTTCCATAAATTCTAGAACGAGCATTTTGGCTATGCTAGAGGTTTTCTTTGTGTCCGCACTCCCCATAAGAACAGACAAAGACATGCTTTCGGTAAGAAGGCCTTGACTGCAACTTTATTACAATATATATAATTTGAACAGACCACAGTGTTAAAGAACCTGTGTGCATATAGCGGAGAGGAAACCATGCTACATAAAGCAGGTAAAGGGGGCTGAGCTAAACCTCGCCACCATACCCAGGTGAATCGACACTACAAATTCACCCTCCCCTTGGGTCAGGGCGGGTTGCAGACCCAACCCAGCCGTTCCGCGCCTGGGCTGGGGCCCCTGGCCTTAAGACCCCCCTGCTCCCCAAGTGGTAATGGGATACAAGCGCGACCTCTCAGCTCTTAGGGAGCCTTACCACAGCATGGTTCCTACCCCGCTAACTGCCCAAATTGTGACAAGACAGCAGTGAAACAATAAGACATAGCAATAACGTAACGGCTGTGGAGGAGGCGAAAAACCCGGCAGCTGTCCGAGCCAATTAAGCTGACGGGAAAATTTCTCCTCGGTCCTGAAAACAGCAACCAACCTCAGCCCACAGCAGTTGCTTCACGTAACAGGTAACAGCGCTACAACCATCAGTAAAACACAATGCAAAGGGAAAGGTTGGGAGGGGAAAAGCAAAACCTCTGTGTGCGGCCCTGGCAATGAGAGGAGAGGAAGAGGCACCCGACTGATCCAGGTAAATATACCTGGCTATGACCCCGTCCACCAGGTGCTCATCCTCTCCCCCCATTGGGGGGGGAGGGAAGAGGACAAAGGAGCCCTTGCCCAACCCCCTGCCCAGCACCCTGTTCAAGGAGAGGCGGGCACAAATCCACACCCCTGTTTATGGCGTGTGAGTGTCCCTTGTGCCCACACTCCCCATAAGAACAGACAAAGACATGCTTTGGGTAAAAAGGCCTTGGCTGCAACGTTATAATATATATAACTTGAACAGACCACAATGTTAAAGAACCTGTGTGCATATAGCGGAGAGGAAAGTATGCTACATAAAGTAGGCAAAGGGGGGTGAGTAAACCTCGCCCCCTTACCCGGGTGAATCGACCCTTCGAATGCACCCTCCCCTTGGGTCAGGGCGGGTTGCAGCCCCAAGCCAGCCGTTCCGTGCCTGGGCTGGGGCCCCCGGCCTTAAGACCCCCCCGCTCCCCAAGTGGTAATGGGGTACAAGCATGACCCCATAGCTCTTAGGGCCATGAAAAGGGGGGAGGAAAGTAGTTAATTCGCCCCCAGGTATTCCGAAATGGGTATGAACGACAGCCCTCGAGTCCCCCAACCAGAGTGTGTTCCCTTTGGACAGATAACTGTACACCATCCCGTAGGAAAAAGCCTGCACCAGGCTCACGATCCATTCATGGTGCACCATCCGGCCACCCAAGCGTCCAATAACGCCCCCATTTCCGACATTCATAACGTAATCCACTACAGAGGTTTTCCCTAAGGGCAGTCTTCCCTCCCACTCTTCTTGTACTGGGTCCAGGGGTCCCCTTACTCTCCTAGCACACGTAAGTTCAAAGAGACAAAACCTGGTGGGCAAAGAGCAGGTAAGGTAACATCTCATCCCAGTTATTAGGGTAAGTAACTACATAGGCCAAAATAATCTTTAGAGACTCTGCTACGAGTCTTCCCAATGCCCATCACTAGGGAGATCATGGGCTATGTGTTTCCCTAAACTTGTGTGGCACTATCAGTTGGTTACACGGCTCCCAATTCACATCTGTTAGGAGGAATCCACATGCGATATAACAAACCATTTTTCCAAACTATTTTCTCTCTACAATCCTCTGTAAC
This sequence comes from Sphenodon punctatus, assembly GCA_003113815.1. Taxonomy (NCBI): domain Eukaryota; kingdom Metazoa; phylum Chordata; class Lepidosauria; order Sphenodontia; family Sphenodontidae; genus Sphenodon; species Sphenodon punctatus. Next base: position 5,180,357 of record QEPC01001478.1, read on the forward strand.
TCCTTCAGTCTCTTTTCTAGCATCTTGCCTCAATTGAGCCAAGCTAGGACCTGAAAGTAATTCCTTTTAAAATTCTTCTGGTACCCCTAGACAATTCATCTGGTGTTCCTCCGACTCCTCTTTACTCTCCACCAACCCATCCTGAACACTCTGCATCCAGACTTTCTAGGTTCTTTCCCTCTCCAATTTTGTCAGAGGTCCCAACCTCTTTTCCCACAGAAGAAACCACAAACCCCTTCTCGTCAGCTCACTTTTGGTGACTACACTTACTAGGTAATGACCTGGAAAAGGCCACAAGCTTGGTAACAGAAGAGTATGGAGATCTTCTACCACCCCAATCTTGCCAGGACACCTTATTATTATTATTATTATTAACAAACATTTATATAGCGCCAGCTAAGGGCGGGAAACCGGTAAAATCCGGTATCCGATAATGCCGGTACCAGGCGTACCGGCATTATCGGATTCGACCCGGTAATCCAGTCCGGGGTACCGGATTCCGGGTACCGGATTTTTTACATTGCAGCCATTTAAAAATGGCTGCAATGTAAAACTTAAAGCCCCAAGTTAAGAAAAAAAAAAACCCACCCCGAGTCCAGGCTGCGCGGGTGGACACCCCCCACCCACCCTGGATTTTTGTTTAAATAAAAACAGACAGAGGCGAGGCGAGCCCACCCCCCCCCCAGCACCAGCGGCTGCGGCGTCCCCGCGGCCGCCGGTAAGTATGACCCGATCCCTGGGG
>QEPC01001478.1:5186140-5203972 GCA_003113815.1 Sphenodon punctatus
TGAGCTAGAATCTCCCATTCCTTCCTGTTGTACCCTGGAGGTGCCTCAATGTCTGTCTCCAGTTCCACCTGATGCAGGGCGGCTTTCTGCTCAAGAAGCTGCTCGAGCATCAGGAAGGTGGAATTCCACCTGGTGGAGACATCCTGGATGAGCATGTGCACTGGGGACCCTTGCTCGGCCTGCTTCTCCCGGAGGAGCTTGCTGCCCTTGACGCTGCGGTTGAAAAACCCCCGCCAGCTTCCTCCCCCATTCGACCAGGGAGCCTGGCCCAATCCCCTTCTCCCTCAAGCCCAGAGCATCCTTCACCACAAGACTGAGGGTGTGTGTGGCGCAAGGGATGCTTGCAGAGCCCCCATCACGGACTGCCTTTATGATATTGACCGCGATGTCCATGACCCCACACCCCTTGGTGAAGGCTGCGCCTGGGGTGACGCACTCCTTCACCATGGTGGCCAGGGCTGCCTCGAGGTTCCTGGAGGTGTGAGAGCTCTCCATGACTTGTGCCTGAAGCAGGGCCCACCTATACCCTGCTTCAGGACCCCTCCTGCCACTGCCAAGCACTGCCTCTGGGTCCTGCCACCAGTGTGCAGTCACTGCCAGGTAGGTGTGCTGGGCATTTCTGGTGGACCACAGGTCAGTGGTGAAGGGGACCGTGGCCCCCCCAGCCCCTGCCAGCTGCTCCCTCACATGCTCCTTCAAAGCCCTGCAGAGCTGTGGAACCACAGTCCGACTCAGGGTGAAGCGGGAAGGCAGTTTAAAGTTGGGGGCCTGGAACCCAATCAGCCACTGGAAGCCCTTGTCCTCCACAACTGACAAGGCCTGGCCATCCAGGGCTATCATTTTTGCCAACAGGTGCTTCACTTTCTCTTGGAAGCCAGTGCCACAGTGCCCTGCCAATGGCCTTGACAGATCCCCCCCACCCCAGCTCCTCCATGGTGGACTGATGGCGCTGCTGGGGATGCTCCTGCTGCTACTCTGCCCCCATACTGCTCCTCCTGCTAGAGGCAGCAGCAGTTGGTGCAGGACGCTGGCCCACTGAAGGAGCCGGGCAACTGGACGCTGCAGTCAGGAACCCGCTGGCACCCACTTCCTCTGCCTTCCCGCTGAGCAGTGAAGCACTGTGGCATGGCTTCAGGTGCCTCACCATTGCAGTTGTCCCAAGATTGGCGAGCACCTGCCCACGCTTCACCAGCTTATTGCACAACGTGCACTGCACCTCTCTGGGGTCATCTGCCCGCATCTGCTTAAAATGATCCCAGACAGAGGATTTCCTCCCTCCCCTCCTGCCTTCTTGCCCACCCCAGCTGACGCACTGCTGGCAGTGCTGCTGGGAGAAGAAGAACTTGGTGGCTCTGGCGACACAGCTCTGGGAGGAGGCTCAGCCATCGCCTCAGCTCCAGACATCTCCTCTGCGGCACTAGTGTCTGCCTCTGACTCACCGTACGCGATCATGGTGATGTCCCGTGAAGGGGAGTACTGGGATCCTGAGGCTAGCCTGCCCGTGCCTGCCATGCTGCTGGCACTCTCCCTGTGCCCCCCTCTGTAGCTGCTAGTGCTGCTGCTCCTCCTCTCACTACTGACATTGCCCGGGAATCGGGCCCTGCCTCTGGCAGCTGGGGTGGGATCCACCAGCTCTGGACTGCTGGGGATCGCCTCGACAGTGGGGACATTGGTGGCCCTGGAGGAACATCGGAAGCAGCACCAGCATCTGTTCCAGCACCACCAGCAGCAGAGACGAACTCAGCCTCAAGTCCTACAACAGGCCTTCCAGTGCCCTGTGTGGCAGTGAAGGAGGGCACTGCCAGGAGGCGACACTGAGCAACTGAAGCCTGTTGCCCTAAAGCAGGCCTGCTGAGTTTGGGGGGATGGTGATGTGCTCTGCCTCTGGCTGCTGCTGCTGCCTGCTGCCACTCCCCTGGCACGAGTCCCATTGCCTCCCGTACAGGCAACAAATAAGCCTCTCCTTCCCTTCTCCATTTCTCCCTCCAAAATAATGTTTTTTTATTTTAATTTTTAATCTAATATTATATATCTATCTCTACACTCAATCTAACTGCTATTAACTATTCTAAATGCTATGAACTAAATGGATTATCTAATAAGTATGAAGGCCTACTCCTACAAACACTATATCACTAAGCTAACTCCTACAACTGTGTGCTCTCGCTCTCGCTCTATATATATATATATATATATATATATATATATATATATATATATATATATATATATATATACACACACACACACATATATATGGGATGGGGGGAAATCGCAATCACCACAAGGAGGGGTACAAAACTGAAATGAAACCTAAATCAATCTAATAATCCTACTCTAAATGGAAAAAAAAAACAGGGGAAAGGAAGGGCATCACGGATGGAATATATGGGAGAGGGAAAGGATTCAATGGAGGGGGGAGGGAGGAAGGAAGATTGAACACAGGGAGGGATAAAAACAAAAAAACAACTACTAAATCTTAAGCTAAGCTAAATAAATGAGAATACGTTTGTTTCTTGCTGCGCCCGCCTCACCGCAAGCCCCATTGGCTCCGTGCAGCCTAGCCCGTAGCCAATCGCAGACTGCGAAAAAGGGATGGTGATTGGGCAGGCTGGCTGCTGCTCCAAGCCTCTCCACCCTCCACCCCTGGTACCTGGAAGTGTGCTCCTCAGCTGACGCCCCCCTCCCTGCCACGTTTGGCCTTCCAGTGACACCACGTTTTAGCCACCCGAATGTGATCCGAACTGACCGAACTGTTCGGTCATTTCGGTGTTCGGAATGGAGTTCGGTCGGTTCGTGTTCGGTCATCTGAACAGGCCAAGTTCGGGCCGAACTCTGAACCGCATTCGCCCATCCCTACTTAAAATAATATTCCATCTCACATCTTTCATTAGCCACCCTTTATACATCCCTCTCTTCTCAAGATCACTACATTTTTTCCTTCAACATCAAACTTACATTAAAAAAATAGTAGAATTTGTGAAGTGGTGGGAGTTATTTTTTTAATATCGTAAGTTTGATGTTGAAGGATCAACATCCTTCTTGATAAGAGAGGGATGTATAAATGGGTGGTTAATGAAAGATGTGAAATGGCATGTATAGGATTTGTTAAGGAAAGATAGAATAACTGAAATTGTTAGTTTTGATTAATTTGCCTTGACTATGAATTTAAAACATAGGATTTTAAATGTTGGAAAATTTTAAAAGTTCTATATAAATATTAAACTTCCACTATCTTTGGCAGAAATGTTATAAATTTATGTCTGTTGGAAGCAAAAATGCATTGGGATGCGTACTTAAAGTTACCTTATTTATTGGCAAATCCCTGCAATTCTGTTATATTGAAAGCAACTAATTTAGCCCATACATTGGCAACTTGGAGGCGTGACACTACACGTAAGTGTAAAAATTTGTTCTTGTACTCTGTTTAGATCTTATGCACATTACATCATGTGCTTTTTCGCTAGACAACTGCACAGTTTATTCAGCAATTTATAGTTGTATTGATTTGATTTTTGTTTTATGAATTTTCTTTTATTTTGTATGTTGTTATAACCTATGGTTATGATGAATAAATGTTTTGATTGACTTGATAAATGTTAACTAAACGTCACACATGATTATAATTGTTTCTTACTTTTCTGGTTTAAGATCCCTGTATATTATTCCAAGGCTATGTAGATGGTCTAACGCAAGTGCTAACTCAGCCAAGTAGAAGTGGACATCTTCTTCTGTGAACATTACCTAAAGGAAAAAAAAAAAAAAGAAGAGGTATTTGTTAAAATCTTTCATCTCCATACAATCAGCATTAATTGCCTAAACCAATCATGAGCTGCCTTCTAAAGTACTCAAGACACCAAAGCAACAGTAACTCTTGAATCTAATTTGGAAGATTCTCTTTGTATTTTTCATGGCTAGAATATTTTTTTTGAAAGTGAAACAAGGTCTACAGCATACTCTTTGCATACCTCATGTTTCTGAAAAGGCCAGCAATCTTATTATAGAACAGTCGTTATTAAAAATGCACTATAAACCATCTCATTAATAATTCAATTTTTATCCTGCCCTTCCCTCGAAGGCTCAGGGAGGCTTACATCCCAACCCCCTATTCCCGCCTACCAAGTGATCTCTCAAACATAGAAGTCTTGCACTACCTCCAGAAAATGCTCAGGCCTGGACTCAAGCAGACCTCTGGGGAAGGGAGTTCTACAGCACTGAGGCAGCAACTGAGAATGCCTCCCTGTGAGCCCTTGTCGTGCCAACAAGGCTAACAGGCAGCACACACAGGGAGGTGCTTCTGGCCAATTGCAGGGGCTGCAATGGGACATGGAAGGACAAGCGATCTTTTACATTTGTGTGGTCCAAACTGTTTAGGGCTTTAAAAAGGTCAAAACCAGAACCTTAAATTGTGCCTGGAAAGCTATAGGAAGCCAGCGCAGGCTTTGGACCACTGGTGTAGTGTGCTCCCAGCACACCTCCCCTGAAAGGAGACGAGCTGCTGCTGCATTCTGCACAGTCATCAAGGGCAGCCCCACATAGAGCCCACTACAATAATCAAGCCTCAAGGCAACGAAAGCATGGACGACAGTGGTCAAACTCAAATCAGAAAGAAAAGGCCACAGCCTCCTCATCAGATGGAGGTGGTGAAAAGCACTCCTGGCAACCGCTGCAACCTGACAATCCAGGTGTAGCAAGGGATCCAGAAGCACTCCATAGCCAAGAACCTGAATGACCAGAGGGGGCTGGATCTCAACAAGAGTCCCAATCCCCTCCAGGTCACAAGGCTGGCCAACCATCACCACCTCAGTCTTGTCTGGATTCAGCCTCAACTGGCTCATCCTCATCCAGTCCCCGACAGCAGTCATGCATCAGGTGAGCACCAAAACCGCAGGACCTGGATTGGATGAAAGAGTTAGAACTGGATGTCGTCAGCATACTGATGACACTTGACCCCAAACCTCCGAGAGACCTTGCCCAGCGGCCTCATATACACGTTGAACAAGAGGGGAGACAGAATAGAATCCTCTAGGACCCGCACAAGGGAGTTCTCAAGATGAGCAATCGCCCAGCACCACTCTCTGTGACCTTCCCGACAAGAAGCGGTAAAATCACTCAAGAGCAGTCCAGCGCACCCCCACCAGGTCCCACCATCATGTCAACACCACCTCGTGACTAACAGTATCAAAGGCCACAGAAAAATCTAACAAGATCAACAGGGTAGACTTTTCTTTGTCAATCTCCAGGCGCAGGTCATCAATTAAGGCCACAAGCACAGTCTCTATGCCATACCCAGGACAAAAGCATGACTGAAACGGGTCCAGGAATCCCACAGCATCATGATGGACCTGGAGCTGTCGGGCAACCACCTGTTCAATAACATTCCCTAAAAATGGAAGGTTAGAGACAGGCTGATAGTTGCTCGACAGTCAGCATCCAAAGACTGTTTCTTACGCAGAAGCTGGACAATCGCAGGTTTAAGGGTGTCCAATACTCTACCCTCCCAAAGGGAGGCGTTGGCAGCTCCAGTCAGCAACAGCCACAACATTTCCTGGCTGGCTTTCACCACCCAGGATGGGCAAGGATCCAATTCACAACTGGTTACCCACATCGACCCAAGCACCTCCTCCACAATTGTGGGTATACTGACTGAAATGGATTCAAACAAACAGGACAAGACTGGGCTTCCGTAATCCTGAACTCCAACTCTGTAGCTAACATAGCAGCACACAATATTACCAAATATTATTTCTGTACAGGCAGCTCTCTCTATATATATACTTTGTCATCAGTTTAAACACTCTGAGGAGCAGTCAGCAAACAGAAGAACTAAATAGGAATGAAAACATACTACCTGCTAGAACAGAGAGAAGACTGAGCTATCGATAAGATCACAAGTTAGATTCCAGTAGATCTTGATGCGGGGAGGGAGGGGACCAGCCTCTCAGAGATGTCCTCTGAAGAGGAGAGCAATACCAGCATCCTAGCAAGTGTCTCTGGAGAAGAAAGGGTTTGGAGAGCTCCTCCAGTGCGGTGTGGAATGCTCTCTCTAAAGCACTTGCTCCTTCCTACTCCAAGACCAGTTGCTGAGGTGCCATAGAGCTGGGAGCCAGCAGGAGGGGCCCCAGCTGGGAGCACTGAAGGAGTCCTGGTAGATTATCCTAGGCTGATGCCTTGGTCAAGTGCATTAAGTGCTCGAGTATCTCTCAAGAATATTAATAGTCCTCTGATTACAGAACTCTCAAAGGTGAAATAATTAGATATGCGGAGAGAAGCAGACATCTGTTCTTTTAACAAAACTTGTTTAATGAAACCCTATTATAAAAGGAAAGTAGTCAGGGCAGCAATCTACAAGCAATTCATTCCAGAATTAGCCTATGCGCTTCAGTAGGGCTACGCTGGAGTAAGTGGTTTGTCAATCGTGGCCTTGATCTAACGCTCCATCATGATTAAGGAGAAAAAAAAAAGAAAAGAACATTACTACTTTTGACAAGACTTAATACAAAACATTGTTTACCTCTTTGGACAAGCGTGTAAACAAGTCCCCTCCCCTGAGAAAATCCAAAATAAGGTACAGCTTCCCTTCTGTTTGAAAAGCTGTGGGGGGAAAAACAGTTTAAAATGTTTCAGTAACTGTGCAAATCACATTTTGTCAGAGGAATATTTACAAGCTATTCACTTGAGGAAAAGTAAAAGTAATTTAAACCAGAAAAAACATTCAATGATATCTGCATCAAAGAAAATCATGGCTCTGCGTATTTTGTAGATACTATTTCAAATCAGAGCTTTAAGAGGAGTTTGTTTCCTTTTTTCAGGTTCCTACTAGATGCATTAAACAGCGCGCATACAGTTATTTGTAGTCTTTCCTCTAAATAATAAGATGCCATTCAGCTGCTATTTTGTCCAACAGAAATTTTCCCATTTTACTAACATGAGCTTCTTGTGACTTTTTATTTCTTTTAGGGGTTTTTTGTTTTTGTTTGTTTTTTACACAGAAGCTAGCAAACTTATAGCAAAACAGAAAATTATGAAAATAAGCAACAGAGATCGTAAAGGCAAGAGAAACCACTAAGCCCGATCTTAAAGAAAAAAACCCAGGACTTCAAGTTGAGCAATCCCTTTAGCATGATCTCATTTTGAGACGGACGCCAGATATCAAGAAATACAAAGTATCAATCATCAATGGTTGTGACTCCAACTTCAGATGGCATGACCTCACTTGGGGTACCAACCCATTGTTTGGGAACTTGTGGAAAAGGGATCTAAGTCTGCAAAGACTTGTATGCTTACCTTTTACACTATGAAAGGCAGCACTTATTTCAACGGAACCAATCATTATATAGACCAGGGATGGTCAACAGGTAAGTTGTGATCTACTGGTAGATCACAAGCTAGTGAGGACCAGCTCCTTGGAGATCGCTTCTGAGGAGGAGAGCAGGACCAGCATCCCAGGGAGTGTCTCCAGGAGAAGATGCACTAGAACTCCTCCACTGTGGTGGAAAAAGTTCTCTCTAAAGGGGAGTGCTCTTCTCTACTTCTGAGACCAGTTACTGAGGTGCGCTAGAACTGGAAGTCATCAGGAGGGGTCCCAGCCTGGAGCCCCAGAGCCAGTAGGAGAGGGCCTGGTAGATGAACTGAGGTGGACACCTGGATTAAATAGATCCTATGCACCATATGTCTGGCCGCCCTAGTATAGACTAGGGAGTACAAAAGTTCTTTGCAGATTTCCTTGAATATGTGCACATGTATAAAGTTGAGACACCAAAAGGTTATTTTATTTTTTTAAAGAAGTATATAGATATATGTAACTCACCATAATGTAACTTGACAATAAAGGGGTGATTAACTTCTACTAAAATGTCACGTTCCATCTTTATCCGCACTCTATCTCGAACTATGACAGAATATGAAAAGGTTAAATAATTCATACTGTGATCGAGCCATTTCTTAACAATTTAGTTCATATACTTTTCTAGTTTCGTTCACATCCTTTGCTTTCTCTTCTTAGGTACATATAAATCAAATCTATCCAGAGATATTTCCAAGATTCACTTTAAAAAAAAAAAAATGAAGAAAGGCTCTGTAGCTCAGAATTTCAATGTTACAGTACCAAAATTTCAGAATAAATTAATTAACTAAATAAGCTAATTTACGTGGGGCTAACATTGGTGATGGTCTGGAGAATGCAGCTAGTGCAGCATGCAGCGTCCCGCCTCCTTACGGGGACAGGTCACCGTGAGTACATTACACCAGTGCTCTGCACTGGTTGCCTATAATCTTCCGGGCCCAATTCACGGTGTTGGTACTTATCTATAAAGCCCTATACAGTCTAGGTCCCACCTATCTGTGGGATCGCCTCACTCTCCGTTTCCTGGATCCAACCCTGCGATCTGCCAGGAGCGCCCTTCTTGAGGTCCGCCGGGTGGTCCAGGGGGCCACGATGGAGAGGGCGTTCTTGGCAGCCACACCTAGGCTGTGGAACTCCTTTCCAGTGGAGGCCTGGGTGGCCCTGGACCTCACCTCATTTCAATGTCAGTGCAAGACCTGGATGTTCCGCCGGGCTTTTAGTGAGGGAGATGGGAAGGGTGGGTGGGGTAGGGTTTTATGTTAACTCCCTTTTGATTTGATTTACGGATTTTATGTTTATGGTTTTTAGTGATATTTTAAATTATGCTGTAAGCTGCCTCAAACTGCATGTGTAGAAGAGATGGGGTAAAAATTCTGTAAGTAAATAAAATAAATAAATAAATATTTTTACATTTAACTGACTGAAGTGAACAGAGAAAAGAGGTATCACAAAAGAGATGGAAAGCATACTAAAGGAGGACCTTGGCTTGTGGTACCCAACAACTGAATACCTAGCAAACTATCTAGTCTACATGACAGACCTCTTTAGTCTATCACAGAAAATTCAAGGGACCTGACTAGAATAAAATCTGGACTTTTCTGTTGTATATTTCAAGCCTGTGAATTATATTTCTCTCATTAATGTGCAATTTGTCAAGTGCTGTATTAAGCCATATTCCTGAAGAGTAGACATTTCAACAGTAGCTTCACTGATTTCAATAAAACTTGAGTGCATAATGTTAAATACCTGTAAGGATGCAGCCACATGATGCACTTACTGTGTCTTGGGTAGCCTTACCACACGATGCAGTGCATTGTGTGCCTGGTAGCCCCCAGATGTTCATCCTACCATGTGGCAAGATGAGCAGCTACATGCTTCATCCTTCGAAAAAGGCTGTAGACACAGAACATAACAGCCTTACACAAAGTGGAGTAAGGCTGCCTAAGGTGCGGCGGCACGTCGCTGCTTGTGCGCCCAGTCCCCATGTGCCCTGCCGCGTGGCAAGGACTGAGTAGCAGGCGCTAGCACTGGTCCTGCACCTCAGTATGCTATGGTGTGTGTCAGGACAGCCAAGATCGGCTTGCTCACCCACCCTGGGGAGGCACAATCTGTCCTGCTCACCGCAGTGGCCCCAAAGTGTGGTAGCAGCAATTGCCTGCCACGAGGCACACGGGAATCGAGCCCTCCAGAGCTCATGTGGAGGCACCTTAAATCTTTGGAGAACTGAGTCTTAAGCATACCATCTAGCAAAACGTCTGCCTGTACAAAACAGCACATCCTCTTAATCACCTACTGAAAATGTGTGACTTGACAGAGGGATACTACTTTACCAGACCAAGTAATAACCAAGTTTCTATGCACTTGATTCTGCACCATTAATGTCTAATAGAGCTCAGTTATTGACTTCGATAATCAGAGGTCGAACTATGTACAAATTTTTAAACTCCAAATGTTTAAAAATAGTCAAGTCCTCTGAAATCATGAGGTTGGCTTAAATATTAGATTTAAAAAAAAAATAAATTGGTTCTTTAAATTAACCTTGCTTCTCAGCTATTAGGATCCACTATAATCAGGTTTTCAGGCTATTTTACTGAAAACAGACCAGAAAAAGAATCAGTTTACAAATAGCTTAGTTTAATTGGTGCTAACCCTTGCTGTGAACAATAATATCAGTTTAATGAAGTGCTCATTCACACAATGGTTCTGTTCCATTAGTTTTGGTAAACTGATGTTTGCGGACATGGCCTAAACCTGAAATTAGCTTCATTAATTATAGACATGGGTATTTTTATGGCTTGATTCCAAAAACAGCCTTTGTAGTGCACTGGAGCCATGAAAAGATATTTATTGGCTGAAGGATGAGACTCTGAAGGATCCTATTGCTTTGCTCTGTACAATATTGCTAAAATCTGGCCTTGCCTTATTGTTGCCACTGCAAAACCCCTGGTCCATGCTCTAGTAATCTCTCGCCTTTACTACTACTAGTTTCCTCCTTACTGGCCTCCCTTGCTCGGATCTGGCCCCCTCATCTCCATTCAACGCTCCACAGCCAAAATCATCCACCTTGCCTGTCGCTTTGACCATGTGCAGCCCCTCCTCTCCGGGAACGCATTCAGCACAAGCTCCTGGTCTTCACTGTCAAGGCTCTTTATGGCCTTGCTCCTCCCATATCTCTCCGCTCTTGTATCCCACCATGCTCCTACCCAAGAGCTTCGCCCCTCCTCTGCCCCCACCCTCCCCTGCTCACAAACCCCTTGCTCCTCAACATCTTCACCCCTTCTCCCTTGCTGCCCCTCATGCCTGGAACTCCCTCCCTGGATACATTTGTTCTGCTCCCTTCCTCCCAACTCCCTCCTAAAAACCCACCTCTTCCGTCAGGCCTTCCCTAGCTTGTCATGAGTGATGCTACATCCTTTCCCCCTTACTCAGAACCTAATTCCTTGCAACTAAGCAAAGCACGTGAGCCTGCAACTTCTCAACCTCATGAATGTGCTCTTGTGTTTCCTGATGTTTGCCTCTAACTCGTATCCCCCTCCCTTGTCTCTCAGACTGTAAGCCCCTTAGGGGTAGGGACCGGTCTCTGACTGTGGAGTGTACAGTGCCAGGTAAATTGCTGGCACTATATAAACAAAAAACAACCAACACCACCACTACTATTCCATGGACACACATCAATGCTATGCAGTAACACTACACTATAAACCTCAGAACAATGCATGCAAGGGCCTCAAAAATATAATGCTGCACAAAAGCCTCAAATCATTACTTAAAGACAGAGTGGTTTTCATGTCACTGTACCAAGGTCAAAAGCTCTTCTGTGTAGGTATCTCAGACTTGCCAAGCAGCTTGATAAAAGATGCAGAAAGGCCCAAATCTCAACTCCTAGACAGGTCTAGAAGACCATGCAAGGCACACTCCAATAGTTGCTAATAGACAATAAATTATCTTAATATCATGCACACATCACATACAAACTCTACTTAAAGCCTTAAAATACACCCAAGATATATAATTTTGTGCTGATATTTTTGCAAGAAGTTGCTGCATGATAACTTGCTTCAAAAGATTTAGAACAAGCAAGGTGAAAGCAAACTAGCTCATCTGCATTTAGCATACAAAATAATCAATTTCATTAAAAAAACCAAAACAGAAATACAAACCTGATGCTTCCATTTATATATATAGCTACTTAAATTTACAAAGGTTTTGGTTTATATGCAGATCTAAAATTTAAGTTAAAAACAATCTTAAGATGTCATGTACCCAACCTTTACCCCAGCAGAGGAAGCAACATGCATATGTGCAGCTTATGCTGGCATCGAGGGGGAGAAGAGGAGAAGGGAGCGGGAGCAGTGTTGTGTCAAGTGGGTTTGTATTGCAAGCAAGCCTGTGACGATTAATCCTGCACAGTTTTGTTAAAATGAATCTTTACATGGTATCTCCACCTTATTTTGGTTATGGAAGAGTAGTGTTCAGTCAAACATGTATGACATTTCTATAATTATTTTAACTTCCATAATAATATACATTTACCTTTGAGAGTGGCTTTTTTTAAAACCTTCATTGCATAAAGCTGTCTCACATCTGATCCTGAGATTTTCTTGACAAGGAATACCTGTATTTAAATTAAAAGAGTTCTTAGAAGGGGATGAAGATAATTTCAAATCATTCATTCAACTTTGATTATTCCCTCATTAAACACATCTCAAAAAACTGTAAGTGATTTTAGGTCACATCGTTGTAGTAACCCAAAGGAAAAAACTCTGGCAACAGTGGATTTTGCCAAACACTTGGGATTGAATCATAGAGTTGGAAGGGACCCGAGGTCATTTAGTCCAACCGTGTTCAATGCAGGGAATCTACAGCTTCAGTGTCCGACAGATGGCTGTCCAGCCTCCATTTGAGAACCTCCAGCAAAGGAGATCCCACCACCTCCCTAAGCAATTTGTTCCACTATCAAACAGCTCTTACCGTAAGGAAGTTCTTCCTAATGTTTAACCGGAATCTGCTTTCTTGTAATTTGAGCTCATTATTTTTAGTCTTGCCTTCAGGAGTGAGAGAGAACAAGTCTTTGCCATCCTCTCCGACACAGCCCTTCAGGTAGTGTAAGACTGCTATCATGTCTCCCCTTAGCTCCTCTCTAGGTTAAACATACCCAGCTCTTTCAACCTTTCCTCATAGGACTTGGTTTCCAGACCCCTGACCATCTTTGTCGCTCTCCTCTGAACCCGTTCCAATTTGTCAATGTCCTTCTGAAAGCGTGGTGCCCAGAACTGGGCACAGTACTCCAGATGAGGTCTGACCAGTGCAGAATAGAGTGGAACTGTTACTTCTCATGACTTGGAAACAATGCTTCTGTTAATGAAGCCTAAAACTGCAATAGCCTTTTTTGCAGCTGTGTCACACTGCTGACTCATGTTCAGCTTGTGGTCAACCACAATCCACAGACCCTTTTCAGATATATTGCTGCTAATCCAGGTGTCCCCTCCCCCCCCCATCCTGTATTTGTGTACATTTTATTCTTCTTACCTAAATGAAGAACTTTACATTTATCTTTGTTGAACTTGATTTTGTTAGTTTCAACCCAGGTTTTCCAACTTATCAAGCTCATTTTGAATTTTATTTCTGTCCTATCCCTCCCAGGTTTGTGTCATCTGCATATTTAATAAGCTTTCCCCCAACTCCGTCATCCAAGTCATTAATAAAGATGCTGAACAGTACTGGGCCTAGGACAGAACCTTGCAGCACCCCGCTAGACACCTCTCTCCAGACTGATGAGGAGCCATTGGAAAGCACTAAGTATGGTTCTTTAACCAGCTGTAAATCCACCCAATGGTATCATCTAGCCCACATTTTACCAGATTGTCAACAAGGATATCATGAAAGACTATATAAAATGCTTTGCTGAAATTAAAGCCCCCCTACATGCTGCAAGTAAGTGTGTGTGTGTGTGTGGGGGGGGGGGCACTTGTGTGGGCCGGCCCTGGAACGCAGGTGTTCGGGGGAGGAGGGGGTTGGCATCCTCCCCGCCCAGGTGTAGTCCCAGCCAACGAGCGCCCTTACCTGTGGAGGGGGCAGGCCAGCGCCAAGTATATATGCAGGGACTCTGCCTGGCTGCCCTCTTGCCACGTGGATCTGTGCGTGGCTCCAGATGGCTTTCTTGTGACTGCATGTGCTCACCCTTTTACAGGTAAGGAATCGTTCGCTGGGAGGCAGCTTGTTCTTCCCCACCTCCCCACGCCTCTCCCCACTGCAAGCGCCGCAAGCTCAAAGAAAACAAAAACAAAAAAACCCAACACAAAACCCCCAACTTGGAGCCTGCCGGCAGCTGCAGCAAGCCGTTCCTCCTCCTCTGCCGGAGATTGGGGTTAGGGAGGTTTGCGGGGATGGGGTGGGGAGGGAGAAACAACAACTCCCCCTTTTTCTTCTTTGCGGATAACAGCTCGGGGACCACGCTAGGGGCAAAGCTCCTTAAGAGTAGGGGCTGTAAGTCACCCCCCATTTGCCTGATTTGGGGGGTGTAAGGCCTGGGGGGGGCAGCAGGGAACCCCCAACTTCAGGCTATGAACAGCAACACATGACCTCCTGTAATGAGTTCTTCCCAGGGCTGCTGTCAACAGAGCCCTATCCTCTCAGTCTGCCAGTAGCTCCCCTGGCAAGAAAGGTACCATGCATGCTGTGCCACAGACTGTGGCAACCACCACCAATAGCAATTTAGTGACAACAAAACCAGTTCCCTGCCTAACAACCACTCTGCAAGGAGCAAGCTCGCTATGCTATTATTTAATTGTTGTGGGTGATGAGAAGAAGTGCTGGGCTACTTTCACCAAGGAGCAGATCAGTCCCTCCTCACCTGTAGCTACAGGTCCACACATACAACTGGCTGGATGCAAACATAAAACCAGGTCTTGAGGAGCCACATTTTTCTGAAGCAACAAACCAGGAATTTATCAGGTACCCATTCCTTTGTTTGCATGTCAATACACAGAACCATGAGAACATAAAGGGTTCCTGTAACAAGTAGAAGCATCCTGAAATTAATTATTTCAAGAAATGGTTTGCAAAAATTAGGCTTACTTTTCCAAATGATCCCTGTCCTAGGACTTTAAGTAGTTCAAACTGTGAAGGGTCTGCTCTCTCATGTCCTTCTTTTACATGATGTGTTATTGCAATCTCTTTGATATTGTCTTCTTCCTGACAAGGGGGAAAAAAACCAAGTAACTAATCTAATACATTATAGTAAACATTTTCTTTCGGTATTTACAAAAAACGCCTACTGTACTGACTAGTCAGACATTTAAAAGTCTAAAATTAAGTCAAGTACTGGTGCGTTCTGGACCAGTGATGTTATACAACTGCATAATAAATTCTGAATGTGTAAATGAAGAAAAAACAAAATAGTGATAACAGTAAAACAGGATGCATTACCTGCAGAGGGAAATTACTTGCTAGATTAGTCTAAAATTAGAGATCTGCTATGTCAACTTTTTGGTGGTATACTGAAGAACTCAGATGAATACAAGTTTATCTTGTTATTGCTCACAGGAAGCAACTTTTTAGTATGCATTCAGAATTTTCCTTTTATAAATATATAGCTTTTTTGTTGTTGTAAAATGCATTTAAGTGTCTAAAGCAAGTTGCATCATTGGTTTTCGACTCTTGGTAGCTCAGTGCGCTAGAAATTTGTAACCTTGTTAATTATTGCTGCAGCAGTCACAATCTTGAATAAGTTTTAAATCTTTTAATTGCAATTACAACAGTTTACATTCCTTACATAAGGGTGCCCATGTTCTAAGGTACATCCAAGACAATGGTTTGTCCCCTAAAAATCAGCAGTTTTGTTTATATCAACTTCTGTAAGACATTTGTCTTTTACCATATGAAGCTTTAATTTTAAAGAAATTGCACTTTACCATATCAATAAAGCACAGGCTAAAGGATCAACAACTAGACGACTGATATGTAGATGTAAACAGGCAATTGGCATCAAAATGGACTAGTTTCTAGTCAGACTAAACAAGGATCAGTTCTAGACATATGCTCTTCTGTATTAACAGAATCCTGCATGAGTGGAGTATCTTCCGGTCTCTCTTTTTTGGTGGAATTGAAGGGTTTTTTAGACAAGTGCCTGCTCCCCTTTTCCCCCACCAATCACCCACCTATCATGCATGTTGCAGGGTCACATTGGCACCCTATGCAGCCCTGCAAAATGCAGGATGGATGGGTGATTAGTGGGTAATAGGTGGGGAGGTGCTTGTCTAAAAACATCCAGCGCTTGAGGGTTTCATCTTTGAAGGAATTGTCTCAGTTGGAGCCCACTGCCTGAACTTGTAAGAGCCACTCTGTTTTCATCCATGGCACATTTTAAGATTTTTCTGTTCACAATTTTTTTTACCATTTCAGACCTCCTATAATGGAGTCCTGGTATGACATGGGATCAGAAGGCAAGTCAGACACACTGGAGTCTGGATTTAAATTAGGAAAAGAGACTCAGAACATGCTTGGCTGATGTGGTGATAGCAGACAAACGTTCACTCGTTACAACTAGAAAGCTGCCACTGTTACCATCTTAGCTTCACAGAAACCCTCTTTCTGCTCCCCTTCAACATCTGATTTTTCTGCCCCTACGCCAGAGAAAAGCACCATGAGATACGTCCTTTTTCCATAGCTCATGGGGGACTGACCGCTCTCTGGGCTACGCACAGCAGCCTACAGGTCAATTGTCTGAGGGCTGCAGGGATTGGCTATGCAAGCTACATGTCGAGCACACCTGAAAACATGAAGTTATCAAGGTACAGAACACGAGTTCTGTACATGGATTCCCAGGTTTTGGTTGTGGCCAGGGGCACCTTTCACCAACTACATTTGGTGAAGAGCCTCCTTCCATACGTCTGAGACTCCGACCTCGCCACTGTCATCCATGCATGTGTCACCTCAAGGTTAGACTATTGCAATGCACTCTATGCGGGGCTGCCCATGGTGACAGTTCAGAAGCTGCAGCTAGTGCAGAATATGGCAGCCCACCTGCTTACTGGGTCAGACTACAGGGAGCACATCCAACCGGTGCTCTGAGCAATGCACTGGCTGCCTATTGTCTTCAGAGTCAGATTCAAGGTGCTGGTTTTGACCTTTAAAGTCCTTCACAGTCTGGGCCCTGCTTACCCGAGGGATCACCTCATCCCTTGGGCAGGTCATCCGGTAGCACCCTCCTGGATGTCCCGCGTAACTGACTGGTCCGAACGGACAGGAGGGCGTTCTCAGTGGCTGCGCCATCACTTTGGAAGTCCCTCCCAGTGGAGGTTCTCCTCAGCCCAGATCTCCTTGTCTTCCAATGGAATTGTAAAGACCTGGCTCTTTCATCAGGCATTCGGCAGGGTTGGGGGGGGGGGGGGGGGGGGNTTCAGGGTAGGGACAGTGCATGGGGCCCAGTGCCAGGGGAGGGGGAGAAAAGAAGAGGGTGGGGCTGGTTTATTCAGACCTGTTTTTATGTATGCTTATATATGTATGTTTTATATTTATATATTTTTAATAATCTTTATACTGTTTTATTATTATTGTAAATTGTACTTTGTTACATGCCCCGAGTTGCCACTGCCAAGAGGGGCGGGGTATAAATGTTAGAATAAAAAGTTAGAATAAATACGTTTGCACAGCAAAGTACATCATGTGAAATATGTCTGAAATATCAGGAAAGCAACCATGTAGAAAACGATTTCAGCGATATTTGACTTGCACTTTTATGTGCACGCAGTACTCAAGTTTATATCATGTTCTGCTGAACCATTCTTAACAGCAAGCTTACTGGATATCAAGTGATTTTAAAAAGATGACCCAATATTGGCATAGTGCCCTCAAACAGCTTCCTTTTCCTCCCCTGCCTTAAGTCAGGAAGTGTTTTGGGAGGTTATGAATGTCAGAACGTTACTTTCATTTTAAAAAGGGCTGAGAGGATTCTAATCAACAATTCCTTATGAACAGAAAAGCATGAAGTGCAAAACAGTAGTTTACCACCAGTTAGTGCATTTCAAAACCCTGCTCCTGCATTCTCATCAACAGAAGCTGATCCAGTGAAGTCTATCTTAACTACTTTGTCTCCATCTCTTATGTTTCGAATCAACATAGCAAACACTCTCTCTAGATGAGAAGAGTAATGGCACTCATGTTGCTGATAGAGAAAGACCCAAACTGAATAGATACATGCCATTGCAGATATTTTAAAAATGTGATTTCCAGGGGAAAAAAGGTTGTTATAATTACAAAGCTAAAATATAGATTTGATAATTTAAGTCAATATCATTGATATTTACATTTTGTATTTTTTAAAGTCTAAATAAACAAGATACATATCTGAAGGGTCTAAGACGACAAATGCTTTTATTATTCGTTCAGTGGGACACAACATTCCACATTTCCATCGACTTTACAGCTTGGAGGTGGTGCCACAGATATGTTTATCGATGCATGATTGGGGGGGGGGGGGGGGGGGG
>QEPC01001478.1:5206396-5220479 GCA_003113815.1 Sphenodon punctatus
GGGGGGGGGGGGGGGGGGGAGGAGTCAAAAGTGTCACCAATGCACAAAGTCATATTTCAGAGCACAGGAGTGGTTGCACAGTATGACTAAAGAAACAATGAAAAAAATCCAGATGTGACTCGGTCCTTGACTGGTTCTCCTCCTATCTCTCTGACCGCTCCTTTAAAGTCTGCTCCCTGAGTCAAACTCCTCCTCCCTCCCCCTTTCGGCTGGGGTCCCCCAAGGCTCTGTCCTTGGCCCTCTCCTCTTCTCTATTTACACCCTGTCCGTTGGCAAACTTACTGCCTCCCACGGACTCCAATATCATCTCTATGCTGATGACACCCAACTCTTATCTTTCTACCCCCTCTCCTCTTCTGTCCCCTCACGCCTCCTCAACTGCCTCTCTGATATCTCCGCCTGGATGTCCCGACGTCAACTCAAGCTCAACATGGCCAAGACCCAACTCTCATTTTTCCTCCCTTCTCTTCCTCTCCCTCTCACCTGCATCGATGGAGTCACCATCCATCCTGTTCTCCTGTTGTGAATTGGCATAGGCCTAACAGAGATGCTAATTTCCTTGCTACAATGTAACCAAAGCAAAAGTGTTTCTTTTAACACTAATATGCCAGAACAGACATTGAATGTTATTGTAACTCATTCTTTGTTGAAATGTAACCAAAAGTACACTGGACTTATAATCATGATATTGTAGCTGAATGAAACTTTTGCGTAAGCTATCGTGTTTTTAGTTAAGAATATGTAGAACGTTAAGAATATGTAGAATGTTATAAGTTAATTAAGACATTAGTTAGCAGATGCATTGATTTAGATAAGGAACAAAATGTGCTAGGAGTAAACGGTCAAAAGGAAGTAAATTATGTGTACTGGTGTGAAGAAGGCAATATTCCTGTCTATTACGTGCCTGAGAGAAAGCAGAGACCTTGTGTTCCCCCAGCAAAACTGAATAGTTTATAACTCACAGGGACACAGAGAACAGAAAAAGGTCAGCAATTGATAACAGAACCAAACGGTACTAGAGAGAAACAAGATGACTTGGTCAGATAATAAGGCGCCTCCAAGGGGGTGTGGGGTGCTCAGGGCCAGAGAGTCAAGCCCTCCCTCCGGAGGGAGGAGGGGTAGGACCCTATCGGTCAGGGCAAACCCCCAAGCCAATGACTAAGCAGAAGGACCCCAATCATGAATAAGCCATAAGGGAAACATTCTGGAGTATAGGGCAAACAGCCCCTTAACATGGATAAGCAATAAGAAAAACCTGTATAAGGCCAGTCTCTGGATCAGTTCTTTGCCTTTTACGGTACTCGATCGCTAGCCCTTATCAGGGTGCTGACGAGCTCGGTGATTGGCCCTCTTGGGACTTCTCCCTAGGAAGTTCTGCAACTTGCTCCACAACTAGGCGCTCTCTCTCTCAAGGCTTTTGGGCCCCCTGCCTGCCCTCCTTCTGGAACCAGACCGTGCACCTCTGATCACATAAGAATATATGCCTTATATGTATTTGAAGTAGTCAGAGTAGGTGAGGGATTCTATGTTAAAAGTGCAAGTACTTCATTAATAATTGGTATGTTAAATTGTGTTGCTATCATTGAATAAAGGGTCTATTTGATTGAACAAAGAGTAATTATTAGAAATAGAAAGAGGAGTAATTCCCCACCCTCTCAAACACAGTAGTATTTCCACTTGATCCTGGAAATTGAAAGGGACCTGCTTCACCAGGGTGCAGAAAAGCAGCAGAACCCCTCCTGGACAGGAACCTGCGTCATCAGGGTGCAGAAAAGCAGCGGAACCCCTTTCATTTCTTTTCACTCCAAGCCCGTAGCTTGGGCTTCATCTTTGACACGCACCTCTCTTTTAAACCTTACATTGACTCTGTTGCCAAATCCTGCCGATTCGCCCTCCATAACATTGCTCGGATCCACCCCTTTCTCTCTACCTCCTCGGCCAAAACCCTTGTTCATGCCATGGTTATCTCTCGCCTCGATTACTGCAACCTCCTCCTTGCTGGCCTCCCTTGCTCTCACCTGTCCCCCCTTATCGCATTCCAAAACACTGCTGCCAAGGTCATTCACTCTGCCCGTCGCTTCGACCATGTGCAGCCTCTCCTCTTCTCTTCACTGGCTCCCCCTTCCTGAATGTATCCTGTTTAAACTCTGGTATCACGTTCAAAACACTTCACGACCAAGCTCCCCCTTACCTCTCGGACCTAATCTCCCTACGCACTCCTGCTCGTGCTCTCCGCTCTTCCTCTGTCCCCTCCCTCACTCTCCCTCGTTTCTCCTGCTCACCTAACCACCTTCAACCCTTCTCCCTCGCTGCCCCCCATGCCTGGAACTCCCTCCCTACCCACATCCACCTTGCCCCCTCCCTCAAATCCCTCCTCAAGACCCACTTTTTCCTCGCCGCCTTTCCCAATGCTTGCTAGTAGCTCCCCATATACTTACTGTCTGCCCTCCTCTGCAGACTGCTGCAACCAACCTGATTGTAACCAAGCCAAGCACACGCACCTGAGACTTCACATCCCCCTGAATGTTTGTCTGTCTTCTCTCTTCTCTCCCCCTGTCCCCCGCCCCTTGTCTTTGAGATTGTAAGCCACAGGCAGGGACCGTGTCTATTTCTATGTTCTGTTCAGCACCAGGCACATGGCTGGTGCTATATAAATGTTTGATGATAATAATAATCTCTAACCATATTGTTTCATACAAATGAACGTTTCTGCAGGATTTATCTCCAAGAGAAATTAATCACAAGATCTTTCATTCGGGGAACTAAAGTATTGCTTTCATAGATCACCTTTTTGATCCAGTTTCAACTTTACAATTCAGGCAGAGAATAATTATTCCGGTAGAGTAAGCAAGAATATTTAAGAATTCCCATTATTTTTTTTATTGTGCACTGTAGTATTTTGTATGTACCACATTCTGTAGATCTACTGTACTGTCCACATTTGAGATTTTAGCTGTCTCCAAGCAGTATATAATAATGTAAGATGCCACACATGTATGTATGGTTGGAGTTGTAACAGTTTGATATAAGCAGCAATAGTCAACTGTGACAGTGCTGCTTTTTTTTCTGCATGCCACAAAGACTGTGCAATCTTTCATGTATTAATATAGTATTTGTGCAACTTTTAAAAGGTTAATGTGGTAGTGATGTTAGAACCAATGGAAGCAACTGTAGTCTTCATTTTTGCTAGCAAATTCAAAGTATGTACTTCGCAACTAAACTGCTCAGCTAGAAATCACCAAATCCTGCTAATCCCTTAACAAAAGCCACAAGAATGAAGCTGTTTCAGCAAGGACCTCCTATGTATTGAGAACTGTACTTTTTGAGATCTCTGACAATATGGTACCTTATTTAGTACCTTGGTAATGAAAATATTAGCCATTAAATGTATGCCAGTACTTCCCCAAGTAATCAACAGTTACTATTTATAACATTAGGCTAAGTCAGTTCCTGGAAAATATCCCAACATAACAGCTGTTCCAAAATGTTATGTTGTAGAACAGACTGCAATACCATGCCTTTCATCCCAAAGTGTTTTACACATTACGTATGTATCAACACAGCATCTTAGAACTACTCTAAGCTCTAGGTTAAACAACAGCAGCTAACCACACGAGGGATAACACCACTGCATATGGATGCCATTTGGAATCAGAGTGGATAAAAATAGATTTAAATAAAATAAATCTAAAAAAATACATAAATCAGATTTTTAAAATTGGACGTGGAGGATCAATAGCTCAGTAATAACCACCACACATTTGCTTCAGATTTTGGTGAAATACGTTTTTAAAAAGCAGTTATACTGCATCTTCAGAAAAAGATTTTCAGGCAGCTTACACACATTGTAGCAGGGGGGTCTTCCCAGGACCACACAGGCACTGAGGTCTCTCAGAGAATTAGCCTACCCCTCTGCTACGCCTATTCCACTCAAGCCTCGGATGAATCCTCCCCTTTGGGAAGGGAGTACCCTTCTGTAGGACCCCACACAGGTTTAGTCCAGCGGGTATTAGTCCACAGTCCTTTATTAGACCACAATTCATGGGAATGCCAGCTTAGACGCCTCCACCCTGCAGGCCCAGGTCTGTCTCTCACCAGCTCAGGAGCAAAACAACCTCAACCCCCCTTGTCCATCCATCCAGGCCTCAAAGTCCCAGGCTCTGTCCAAGCCTTGCCCAGGCACGAGGCTCCCTCCTGGGCACAGCCTTCCCTCAGTACCTAGTTCCCTCTGGTTCTCCAGTCTTCAGCACCCCAAAGAGCGTAGAGTAGCTAGGCTTCTTCCAGGAAGATATTGCTCCTTCAGCTCCCTAGCAGAGACTACCTTCCTCTCTGCCTTGCCTCTCTTTATATTCCAGCAGAGTGGGTGTGGCCAGGCTTCTTCTCAGCCTTAAAGGGCCAGTGCCCTGCCCACTCTGTCACAGGTTGTCTCAGCCTGTTTGCCTCACAGGCTGATCCCCAGCTATGGACCTGGCTCTGCCACACCCCTGGGCGTGCTCAGCCCTCCAGCTGACCCACGAAGACCCCTTCTTAAAGGGGCAGCAGCCCCACAGGACTGCTCCCTGCTACACACATCAAAAGACTTCATCTTAAAAGTATAGATCAGAGAGTGGGGAAATGGTGCCTTGGGAGCCAAACACCTTGGGCACCTGCACTGCAGCTCATGCCACAAGTGGCTGCCTGGGGCACATCCATGCAGTTCCCTCAGAAGTAAAAAGTCAAGCTGCTATATCAGCTAATGGAGCCTCACGAGGACCATAGGATCAGGGGGAGAATGCCCTGTGCTGTTATTCCTGCTGTCAGAACCCAACACATTTCCTGGAAGCCAGAGCTCTGATGCGAGGGGCCAGAAAGTTAAACGCAGAACTGCCTGTAGGATTGGGAGAAGCCATGATTGTTGTATGGCATGTTGATTCTTTGGCTTGGAAAATTTTGGAAGGTGGCTCTTTGGCTTGGAAAATTGTCCCCACCCGATAGAGGAAAATTTCACCCAAACTCTGCAAACCAATGAATTACTGTGAGCTGGTAACAGTAAGAATAATTACAATGATAACTTGGAAGTCAGTCAGTTTTCCTTTTCTAAATATATTGAGAGGTCCAGGAGCCAGTGGAGATAAAAAGGCACCCATTTTCTCCTGACAAGTAGCTCTTTATTTATTTATTCTACTTTTTACCCTCCCCTTCCTGGTTAGGCTCAAGGCAGATTACAAAATATCCACTGGCCTCCCCACCCACCAACCCTTTTCCTAACCCCTCCATCCTACCCCACCCAACCCTATCCCTGGCTGCCAAACAAGAAGGTTTTACATCCCTTCTGGAAGATGAGCAGATGCAGACTGATCTCCAAGAGGAGGGAGTTCCATAATTGTGGGGCAGCCACCAAAAACTCCTCTCTGTGTGCCCTTGTTGTGAAAGCTTCATGGGCAGATGGTACCCACAGGACGACGCTCCCGGCTGACTTCAGAGGTCGCAGCTGAGCATAAGGGAAGAGATACCCGAGGTCCAAGCTGTTTAGGGTTTTATAGGTCAAAAGCAGCAGCTTAAATCGTGTCCGGAAGCTGCATTGGCTGCCAATGCAGACTTTGGGGCACTGGCGTAATGTGCTCCTGACAACCCTCTCATGACAGAAGGTGGCCCACCACTTTCTGCACCAGATGCAGCTTTGAAACAGTCATCAAGGGCAGCCCCACAGAGTGCATTGCAGTAGTCTAGCTTTGACGTTACGAAGGCATGGATGATGGCAGCCGAATCTGATAAAGAAAGGTTGCAGTCTTCTCTCCAGATGAAGTTCGTGAAACGTGTGCCTATCCACCACTGCAGCTTGGCAATCCACGCACAGCAGTTGATCCAAGAGCAGCTCAAGGCTGCAAACCTGAGTGACTAAAGGAAGTTCCTATATGTTGGCATGTTCTGACATGCCCAGGCATATCCAGGGCAATCTACAGCTCCATATATGAATAAATCAGCAAAGGCTTAAAAGGACAGCTGGCGAGTGTCCTTGCATGAGCCTGAAATGGTGGCTCCCTAATCAAATCTAGCAGCCATGGGAACTGCCCTGGCTTGAGAGCCTTTCACACTGCCCAAAGTGCTAAGTTTTAATCAACATTCATGACTCACGCTCTCCTCCTTTGTTCTGTGTAAGAGACCCTTAGTTTGTACAGGGCATCAGAACCTTCTTGGTGAGCTCAAAGGGTCTGTGTTGCTGGTTCTCCTGGACAGGGACAGATTTGAATCTACTGTTCCTGTTCCAGTCCCTAAGCAATAAAGTCTAGTGACCTAATCCTGAGCGTAGTGTGTACCTCACCTTGTTCAATGTGTGTGTACTGCAGCAACCCTTAACCCTCGCACCACAAGAGACTACACTATATCCCCCAGGTCAGAAGTCTTGCTAAATATTTTGGACACCTTTTGGTTTTCACTACTTGATGAAAAACCTCTTAAAAAGCAAATTCTGTTATTATTTAGGATAACTACCCTAAGTAGATGGATAATCTTTCCTTGAAGCAGCTAATGTTAAAAAGGAAAGATTTTTCTTTTCTTGTTTGGAAAGTGCAATTGTCAAGACGCGAGAGGCCTGTGCCTCCTCTGGCAGAACCACCAATAAGGTCAGTCTTGCTCCTCCGCTAAATTTATTTATTTATTAAGATTTATATCCCACCCTTTCCCAAAGGCTCAGGGCAGCTTACAGCAACAAACAGAAAAAGCGATAAAAATATAATGCAATACAATAAAATTCCTCCTCTCATCCCTAAAAAACCCACCCACCCATCCCAGCCCCTATCCCCACCTACCAAACGCTTTGCCAAAAAGGAAAGTTTTGCACTCTCTGAAAAATGCCAAGGCTCAGGGAGAGCTGAGGAAGGGAGTTCTCTAATACTGGGGCAACAACGAAGAACACCTCTCTCTGAGCATTTGTAGTATGGACAAGACTAGCAGGTGGTCTCTGCAAGAGGGTGCTCCTGGCTGACTGCAGGGGTCACAGCAGAGCATGGAAGGAGAGGCAGTGTTTCAGATATGTGGGGCCCAGGCCATTTAGGGCTATAAAAGGTCCAAATGAGCATCCTGAATTGTGCTCGGAAAGCTATAGAGAGCCAGTGCATACTACAAAGCACGGGTGTAACTTTCATGAAGACACTGGAAAGTGTAGTTTTTTGGGAACGCATAGTTGCCTAAAGGGTTCCTGCACTTTGGCTAGTACTAAAGAAAGTGTAAGGGCATTGCAGCCCTACTGACTATGGACCCTAGCCCACATATCTTTCAGTGGATTCTCCTGTAAATCCGTAGTCCGCTCTTTACTCAAAACTGCATGTTAATACGTTTATTAAAAAGCAGACAAAGGTAGAGGTATTTGGAATTCTTAGAGTTTCTCTACAGCAAACATGCAGTCTGACATCTAAACAGTGTCAATATCCGAAGTTACAGGCTTCAACCCAATACAACCAAGGCAATGGAAAGGCCCAAAATATGAGAGATGCACTTGTTTTCTGCTATGCTTCCCAAGTGCTGCTCCTGTGCCACCTCCCTGACCAGCTCCAAAGTCTCCTGGGTCTTGAACAGTCTTCATCCCTTTTCCCATGCTGCCTCTAACGCCTGAACTACCTTCCTTCCCCACCCCCTTCAACAGTCTCCTAAAAAGTTACATTTTCCATCAGGTGTTCCCTAGCTCCTCATCCCCACACTGAGACTGCTCACCAATGCTCCCACTACTGTCCTATAATTCAGCATTCATTTCTCCATGTAACTAAACTAAGTATGTGTATCTGTCACTTCTAAACTTCATGAGTCAATTCTGGTCTCTCCCCATGTTCCCCTCTCCCTCGCCTCCCCTCTTTTGTCCATCCTAGATTGTATGCCCCCCCGGCACCCCAGATAAGGACCCGTAAATAATGATTGTTCAGTGCTGGGTAAATTGCTGATGCTCTATAATTATTATTATTATTATGGAGCAGTTGGTGGGTCACAGGAGTACCATGAAGGCTAAAGCTTTCTGCATAAGCATCACTTAATCAAGGAACACATTCATTGGCCTAAACACAACTTTGGCAAGGGCCTGACAACCACCGATACAGAACTGAATGTCTGGAAATATTATTGATAATATGTAACCCAACACTGAAGTCTGCCTCAGCATCTGAATTTGGGCAAATTGGTGGAGCGTGTTGTAAACAACAGAATTATCAGGCAGACTGACAAATATAACATAATGGGGGAGAAAAGGGGTGGGGAGCCAACATGGTTTTAGCAAAGGGAGTCATGCCTGACCAATCTACTGGAATTCTTTAGGCTGTCAACAAGCATTTGGATAAGGGTGATCATATAGTGTATCTTGATTTTCAGAAAGCATTTGACAAGGTTCTTCACGATAAACTTTTGAGAAAACTTAGTAGTCATGGGATAAGAGGCAGCATCCTGTCATGGATTGGTAACTTCTTAACAAAGGGTAGGAGTAATGGTCAGTTTTCCCAATGGTGGGAATAGCAGGGTGCCCCAGGAGTCTCTGCTGGAGCCGATGTTTAGTACATACATTAATCATTTGGAAAGCAGACGATCAAATCTGCAAATGACAACATTATTCAAGATCAAGGTGGACTATAGGAAACTACAGGAGACTCTTCCACAACTGGGCAATCAAATGGCAAATGAAATTCAATGCTGACAAGTGCAAAGTAATGCAGCATTGGGAAAAATAAATGATGCTGTTATGTCAAGTCTTAACAGAGGAGCTGTAAAACAAGGTCTAAATATTCATGAGGTATTAACTCTGAACCACCAATGTTAACTACTGCACTCGCCAATAATCATTAGCCAATATGCTTCACCACCATGTTATTTGTAAAGGAGTACCAAGCCAAAAAAATCAAGTTATGTAGCCAAAAGCTATTTTCTGAAAATTCACCATAAGCAGAATATGCTGCCATGAGCAGAATTTGCATAATTTCTTTATTTGTATAATTATGCACATTTTATTAATGCACATTTGCTTCCTTACATGCAGTTGCAACAGATTTTACCAATAGAAGACCATACAAAACTGCAAACCCAGCACCTAAAATGACCTGATGTGCTGCCCCCAGAAGTCCCTCCTCTTCCAGCTCCTTAAAAATAAAAAACCAAGAGTCCTCTCCATCCCCATACTTGCCATAGCACCCCCAACACAGAGGCAGCCTCTTTCTTCTCTTATACACCCAGGCAGAAGCAGGAGCAAGCTGTTTGTTCATTGTGGTACTAGTGTACTTGGAGAGAGGCAAGAGGCTGCCATCTTCATTCAACATGCTAACAATACTTCTCTCCCTTTCAGACTGAAACAGCAGCACAAGGGCTTTTTCCTCTCCTCTCAGGCTCTCTCAAGAAAATGTTAGTGAGCTATTTAGCAATGAAAGAAACTTCAAGCTCAAATATTTATTGGTTTGGCTATGTGCCATCCACCATAAAACAAAAACAAAATACAATTAAGTCATACAATACAACCCATAAATAGGAATTTTAAAAACACCTCAATAAATATGATCTCCTATCTATCTAAAACTAACATTCAGCTAGTAATTAACCTTGAAGATAAATCTTATAACCTTCACAGGCTGACTTAAAATAATAATAAAATACCATGCTAGAAAGGGGTGGGTGGGTGTCTGCACTTCAGATTTAAATCTTTTTTTCCAAAGCTTCCCAACGAATGAAGAACCCTTCATACACAGGATCAGCCAAGTAGAGCATTTCGACTTTGAAATGCTGCTGCACAAAATTTGGCTACACTTTGGGTGATAATCCCTGTGTGGAGATTGCCCGTCAGCCAGAAGGTGTGTTAATAACATCTCCTGGCTGCATGGAGGGATTCAGTCTACAATTGGTTCAACCAACCAAGTTCGCAAATCTTTATACAATGAGCAATCTAGAAGGACATGACCAATAGATTCAATTTTAGGGGGATTGCAAAATTGGCAAGTCCTCAGTTTATATGGGAGACCCACATATCTGCCCCACAAGACAGCAGAGGGAAATAGGTTAAATCTGGCCAGGGAAAAGGGAACTCTTAGTTTGGTATCCAAGGACACAAGATAATTTGCTCCTTTTGGGCCTCCAGGGAAATAAATGATAAATAGCTGCCACCCGTTGATTAGCTATTGCTTCCCTTCTAAGCTGAAGCTCCTGATCCTCAATTCTTGACTTGATCAAACCCCGAAAGAAACTTCAGCAGGGAAATGAAGGAAACTTGCACAGCTTCACCACTGCTTGAACCAATCACTTCAGGAACCGACCTGGACTTCAATGAACAGAACAACTAGCCCCTGACTAAAGGATAGCTTGTTGCTTGAGTGATACAGGTAAGGTTTTTTGTTTTTTTTAGACAAGCACCTCCCCACCAATCATGCATGTTGCAGGGCCGCATTGGCACCCTATGCAACATTACAAAAATGCATACTGGGTGGAGAGGCACTTCTCCAACACCCTAATTCAACCTCTTTCTTCTCAATGCAACCCCTTCACGATACCAAAAGCCACTCTGCCACCTTCCACACAGTCAAGTTGCAAATTTTCCAAAATTCCCACAGTATAAGTGTTGCATTTTCAATTAAAAAAATAAAAAAACAAAACCGTATGAAATCAAGACTTTTGTGCAATGTGAAACAAGCTTAATTTATCAAATTCTATAACATGTAGTAAATTTTAGGTTTGGGCAGACTTGTCAGCTAGGTTCATCTGGATACGCACCTATTTTCCCAAGCAGTAACCACAGAGACAGGGAGGTTTATAATGAATAAAAAGTAATTTATTGAAGCACAGGTCTAATAGAATTAATGTGATTATTATTATTATAAGTATTTATATAGCGCCAGCCATGTACCTGACGCTTTACAGAAAATAAGACAGACACAGTCCCTGCCCGAGAGCTTACAATCTACTGAGAACAAGAACAAAATATTCCTGGAACTGGATTAGGATCCAAAACCAGATATACATTCAAGTTTACAGTAATGGAAAATATTAAAAGGAAAATAAAAGACAAATATTCTTAATATCTTAGGAGTGCCCTGTGTTAAAAGCACCTCTCTAAAAAGACAGCCAGTTCTTTTGGGCTGGTGACTCTTATCCACTAGAGACAGAAGACATGCAAGGCGAAGTAGGCTGAGGTGATGAACTCTGATGGGGCTTCAGGTAACCCACAGACAGAGTCTCCGGATAAGGGGTTGTGGTGAGCTGCGCAGCTAACCATCAAGCATTTGGGGTCACCTTTTATAGACTATTCCATTACCGGAATAGCAAATATGGTAACTTCTGATGATTATTCAACAGCTTTAGTAATAAGTATAGTCTTGAGCTAAATATGGAGATAATTCACATCATCCAATCAAATGTCATAGTTCTTATTCTTCCCCATTTCGTCTCTTTCATATAAAGGGAGAAGAAATCTCTCTTCCAAATAAGGGAGAGTTCAGGGTCTAGCATTCTAACTTGTTCCTCTTTTCTTCCTTCTCTTAGCATTACTTTTTACTTATGCTATGCAAGCAGGCCAACAAGCAAGCAAGCAAACAACAAACAATGAATACTAGGGCAAACAGGGTACTACAAATGTGTTATACTAGCGAATCCATGAGAAAGAAAGCTTTCACTCAAACTGAACCATAGCAAAGTCCCTGTGACTGTCAGACTAAGAATTATATCTAACTCCAATCCTAGAGTAGCCTGCAATGTATCAAAATGATATATGATCGCTCATCTTTCACTTACAGTTTGCGGATTGAACTCATCTTCTCCCATAGGTTCATCCATAATTTGCTGGCCATTCTGCAATAAAAACAGTTAAAGAAGTCAAAACACAGCAAGTTTGTAAAGCTATTTAAATTTAGTTAAATGCACGTTACTTTTCTGAATATTTCTGTTATCCTGTTTTTGCAACAAGATGTTTTTCTATATAGCTCAGTAGAGTTTAATTAGAGGAGGGCTGGACAAACTTATGGTTCATGCCATCCATTTGACCCAGGAGTCAGCCTTAGGTGATCTCCCAGGAAATCTCGATGGCTCTGGAGCTGGTGATCTCCCAGGAAATCTCTTGATGGCTCTGGAGCTGGGACCCCACTCACTGACTTCCAGCTCTACGGCATCTTGGCAACCACCTACGGAATGGAGAGGAGCACTCCACTTTAAAGACAGCCTTTCCCATCACACTGGAGATGTTCTCCTACCTAGTCTGTCTACTCCTCTCTCAGAGACACTCCCTGGGACACCAATCTTGCTCTTGTCTTTGAGAGGCTGGTCCCCTCCGCACATCGTGAAGTACTGGAGAATAGCTTGTAATTTACCTACCACTTGGCCACCCTGACACTACACAATTTCTACCCAAAGAGCAGCTTTGGGTAGGAAGCTTTTGTTTCTGTATATCAGAGCTATTAGACCAGATAGCCTACAATGAATGTTGTTCAGTACAAAATGCTGTCTCTTCAAGTCCAATGACTCTGTCTCAAACTAAAGCCATTGTCCAAGGTTCAAAACATATCTATTTCTAATACAGCAAGACTGTCATATAGAAGAGTGGATTAACCATTCAAAGATTTGAGCACCTTAAAGCTCCTCATGAATTGAGGAGAATGTGCCAATAATTCACCTCTATTCAGTTTAAATGTGGTACATCTCCCATTATTCTGTTGCTGATCATTCACTAGACAGATATTAGACAGTTCAAAATGTATTCATTACTTTCAGATATGTCCTTGGGTCATGAATGACTAACCCTGAAAGACTCCACAATCTTGATGTAAGTTAGGGTAACGTGCCCATCCCCCCCGCAAAAAATCTTCACTGCATGAAAGCATCTTTTGTATTTTTCCTGAAGATGAAACAGCGTTTATGCAGGATTTAGAGCTATTTTACTTCCTGCCACAAAAGAAAGCTTTTGAAAAAGCAACAGAAAAAGCATCTGAAGATATTACATCCCAATGTATCCCCCAAAGGATGTCATGTAGCACTTATGTCTTGTACTGCCTCTTTTTATTGAAATGCAATATACCTAGCAACATTTTCTAATAGAGCTTGAGTAGTCCGCTTACACAATAAGCTTTTAGACTGCAAAATCAAAAAATCGTTTTTTAAAGTTTCTAATTCCTATGGTTGAAAAGATACACATTATTAACTGAAACTAAGGTCACATTCACACCTGCAGTCTGCACAGATTTTGGCTCCTGGAATGAATCCCGAAGCCAAAATATGCACGGGAGCGAAAGCCCCTGTACTTGGCTTTGCCCACGATCACTCGGAAGAGTGCAGAGCATGGAAATCCAGCTCTGCGCTCTTATGGGCAATCACTAGCAAAGCTGCACAAGAGGGGAGCCTCTCTCACTGGACAAACCCCGTGCATGTTTTTGGCTTCCAGATTCATTCCCAGAGCCAAAATCTGTACAGAACAGCAGGTGTGACAGTAAGCAGGGTAGGGGAGAAAAACATAACCCTAACCCACCCTCCCCCCCCACCCCTAAGGCCTGGGCGAACAGCCAGGTTTTAAAACACCGCCAGAATGACAACAAGCTAGGGGCCAGGCAAGCTTCCTCCGGAAGGGAGTTCCAAAGGCGCGGCCCAGCCACCAAGAATGCCCTCTCCATTGTGGCCCCCCGCTTTACGCGGGGAACCTCCAGGAAGGCATCCCTGGCCGACCGCAGGAGCCGCTCTGGGGCACGGAGGGCGAAGCGGTCCCTGAGGTACAAAGGGGCCCAGACCGTGAAGGGCCTTATAAATCAACACCAAAACCTTGAACCTGGCTCGGCACGGCACGCTATCGGCAGCCAGTGCAGAGTCTGGAGCACAGGTGTAATGTGCTCCCGATGACCTGTCCCTGTAAGGAGACGAGCCACCGCATTCTGCACTAGCTGCAGCCTCCGAACCAGGAACAAGGGAAGCCCCACGTAGAGCGCGTTGCAGTAGTCCAGCCTTGAGGTGACGAAGGCATGGATGAGGGAGGCCAGGTCCGGGTCGGAGACGAACGGACGCAGCCTACGCACCAGATACAACTGGCGGAAGGCAGCCTTAGCGACTGTCTCCACCTGCCGCTCCAGGCGCAGGTCCGCGTCCAATATCACCCCCAGACTCTGGACCTGCT
>QEPC01001478.1:5222292-5246696 GCA_003113815.1 Sphenodon punctatus
AGGTGACGAAGGCATGGATGAGGGAGGCCAGGTGCGGGCCGGAGACGAACGGACGCAGCCTCCGCACCAGATGCAACTGGCGGAAAGCAGCCTTTGCGACCGTCTCCACCTGCCGCTCCAGGCGGAGATCCGCATCCAATATCACCCCCAGACTCCGGACCTGCTGAGCTATAGAAGGGCGAACCCCCCCAATCAGGAGGGTCACTACCTCCCTCGCTCTCCCCACCATCACCACCTCCGTCTTATCGGGGTTGAGCTTCAGTCTGCTCTGCCGCATCCATTCCACCACGGCCTCCAGACACTGGGATAGCAACGAGACAGCAAGGTCTGGGTCAGTTGAAAAAGAGAGGTACAGCTGAGTGGATTTCATATAGAATAGACAGAGATATAGTATACACCATGAGGAAGGGAAGGAGCACGAGCTCTGGGTCTTGAGACAGCCAAGGCAGAGGCAGGTGACCCCTCAGGCACTGGAAGAAGTGTGGAGGGGTTGCCACTTCTGCCACTGCCCCCCACCCCAAGATTAAACGCCCAGCCTTTCCCTCCCTGCAGCAGCAGCACTTCTCAGGGAAAGCAGCAGCTGAGATGTTGGTCTTGATGGCAAGTGGCGATTGTCAAGGCAGGGACCTCACCTCCAGCCTTCCAGCAAGGGGGGGATGGGGTGGCAAACCAAGAGTGGTACTGGCAGCAGCGATGCAGGGGCAGATGTGGGTAGCAGTAATGTTGGTGCTGATGGGCGTGCTGTGGGTGATGTTGGGGCATTCACCTGTCCTGTTGGGTAAGCTTCCCTCCCCGAACCACCCTCCAGGGTGCACCTGCAGTTGGGCAAGATTTAGGGGAGGGGTTGTTTGGGCTTATCCCCCCTATTAGCAGCACCCCAAGCAGCCAATTATTCACCCCCTTTGGTTCATAGCAGTAGGACATCCTCGCCTATTCCCCAGAACCCTCAGTCTGGCAGTCACAGCAGCAGCATGGGATCAGGCTCCTGCTATACCCCTTCAGTAGAGGATCTCAGCAGTGAGGGGAGCAAGGAGGGGGACACCCCAGCTGAGGCCCCTACATGTTCTCCTCCTGTGGCCACCTTGGGGACAAAGGCAGCAGTCCCCAGCAGCAGCAGGAAGGAGGGAGCACCCCACAGGTCAATTATGTGGGTTCACTTCAGGCAGGTGAGGGGTCATGCAGGAGAGGTGGAGTACGAGCATTGTGGGAAGTGCATCGGCCATGACAAGCAACAGGGGCACTTCAGCAACAGTGGGATGAACTTGCATGTGAAAACCCATTACCGAGCTCTGCTGGTGCAAAAGCAGGCAGGTACAGAGGGCAGTAGTGGGTTCCCTGCTCTAGTGGACAGACCTTCCTCCTCCGCCTGAGGCAAGGCAAAGGAGAAGGATCAGGCAGAGCAGGCCTCATCTCAACCCCCCATGTGCAGCAGCATCGGTAGGCCACCATGGAAGAGCTGGAGTGGGGGCAAGTGCTAGTGTGTCAGGGAAGGCATCATCCAGCAGCAATGCAAATTACCAGGCAGGTGGGGGGGAGATGATTACGCTGGATGACCAGCCCCTTACCATCGTGGCAAATGTGGGCTTCTGCAGGCTCATGACACTGCTGGCGCCCTGCTATCAGATGGCCTCATGCACAACCTTCTGCAGACAGGTGGTGCCCTCCCTGTACCAGGCAGCTGGCTAGGGTAGGTGGGCCTGTTGTGCATTTTACAACCAACATCTGGAACAGCAGAAATGCACAGCATGCCTACCTGGCCCTGAAATCCCACATGAAGACCCACCATTGAGCTCTGCTGCTGCAAGAGCAGGCAGACACAGTGGACACTGGTGGCAGGTGCAGGTGGCAGGAGGAGCAGCAGGTGGCAGCGGTGAGGGGGCAGGGTACAGGTGGGCCCTGCTTCATGCC
The DNA here is from genome assembly GCA_003113815.1 of Sphenodon punctatus. Lineage (NCBI taxonomy): Eukaryota > Metazoa > Chordata > Lepidosauria > Sphenodontia > Sphenodontidae > Sphenodon > Sphenodon punctatus. Next base: position 5,224,201 of record QEPC01001478.1, read on the forward strand.
CAGGTCATGGACCAGAGCCTCATACTGCTGCAAGCATTCTTGAAGCCTTCACCGCCATGGTAGAGGGGTGGCTAACAGCAGGAGCACCATTCACCAGGGGGTTCATGGTGACAGATAATGGGGCAAATATGTGGAAGGCAGTGCGGGATGGCAGTTTTTTGAGCATCCCTTGTGCTGCCCACGTTTCACCTGGTGGTGAAGGATGCCCTGGGGGAGAAGGGACATGATGAAACCCTTCCCTTGCTGATTGAATAGGCCAGAAAGATAACTAGCTACTTCAACAAGAGCGTAGAGGGCAGTCACCTCTTGAGGAAGAAGCAGGTGGAGTGGGGGGACAAGAACACTGCCTCATGCAGAATGTGAGCATGAGATGGAACTCCACCTACCTCATGCTGGAGCATCTGGTGAAGCAGCAGCACATCCTGCATGAGGTAGCACTTGTGGGCGAGATCAGGGCAACATCACTGCTAGGGTGGGAAGAATGGGTCATGATGGCCCAGGTCATGCACGTCCTTAAGCCCTTTAAGGATGCGATGGAGACGCTGAGTGCGTTGACAGCCACCCTGAGCCAGGTCATTTCCCTGGTCGATTCTGGGCAGGAAATTGGCAGGCTTCCTGAGGGACATGGGGCTGGAGAAGTGGCAGCTCGTACCAGAGGTGGTGGCCCTGGTATGAAGGTTGCAGGAGGGGCTGACAAAGCACTTCGACCTGCTGGTCGGGAAGAAGGAATACATTCTCACTACCATGCTGGACCCCTGGGTGAAGGGGAGTGTAGGAGCTTCCTCCAGGGACTTCACCCCAAGGAAGCATACGCTGGTGGAGAGGGTGCAGAAGGCAGAGCAGGACTTACAGCAGGAGCAGGGCCCTGAGGAGGGATGAAGTGAAGGGGGATGAGATGCAGAGCACCCCCAGCAGGAGCACTAGCAGCAGGGCCAGCAGCAGCTCTTTGGCCACCACTCGCTGGAGGATGCCAGGCACTATGGGCACAGGCCATTAGGGAGGAGGTTGGCAGCAGCAGCCACACTGCGTAGGGCAGTGGCCAAGTATCTGGAGAACCCTTTGTGAATTCTGGAGGTGACCCCTTGCAGTACTGGGCACAGAAGGACCATGTGTGGCAGGGCCTGGCCAAGGTGGCCCAGGAACTGCTCTCCTGCCCACGAACCAGTGAGTGGGTGTTTTCTCAGGTGGAGAACATCATCAGGCTGGGTTGGTGGAGCAGTTGCTGTTCCTAAATGTCAATCTGCTGTGCTGCTGGGATTCGCCAAGCTGCCCTTTAAGTTGGTGTGAGGGGGCACACTGCCAACTCCTGGGGCAGTCTTGCTGATCCTCCTTCCTGCTGGGTGTATCTTGATGCCTCCCTCTCCTCCTGCCCAAATGCTTGCTGCCCCTGCCCCCCCCCCCTATTATTCTGCCCCCTGATGCAATCTTTGCAAGTTGATATCTTGTAACATCTAGGGTTAATTGCCAGTGCCTGTCTGCCATTTTATCTACCTCCTACAGTGCCAGCAAGCCACCCTAGGGCACACGCTGCAAGTTGAAGCCTTAACCTTGTGCTAGCTTGGGACAACTACTTTGTCTCCCTCTGATTTTATTCTGAATAACTGAAGGTCTAGATGTCATTCACCTCACCTTATACAGCTGAAGCACTGCTGTTTGAAAAAGAAAATTTTAGTATTTATCCCAGACAAGAATTTTTAAAAATCTGGCTTGATACAGCCAGGATGCCCCTATTGGTTATCATGCCTGTGTAGAACTAAATATTTCTATTTAAGCCAACCAAAAAAAATATTATTTTTTAAAACGGCTTTACATCTAACACAATAATTCACGTAAGTGAAAATAAGTTTTACTATAGATTTTTTAGAACAGCCTGATTTTATACTATACGTCTAACTGGGGAGAATCATTACCTGGACCCTATATAACAGCAAGTCAAAAAAGTAAAGCTTTCATAAAATTGGCAGGCTGTACATCGTAGAACAATACATAAAATGATATGCTCAAATGTCGTATTTTATACCAATGAGAGCAAGAACCATATGAAATCTCTTGCAGAGAACAAATATTAAAGGAAGGATAGCTTTTATATTTATTACAAATTTAGTAATAAAAGCTGTGTGGTGACTAAAATACTCATGTTAAGACTTAAAATAGCATTACTGAAGAACTCAGCTTTCTGTGCAGATGGGTATTTTCTTCAAGCAGTATTCAAACCGCTATGACATCTGTCTTGCTGATGGAATCATCAAAATCCATAAGCCTCTCTTGTATATACCAGCTCCAGGAATACATGGTGTTCTACGTGTTATGGATAAGTATCAGATTAAAATGGTTTATGTTATAACAAAGCTACAGTAAAACTTTTCTTTCACAAGAGCCTTCAAGAGCAAGGAAGCTCCACAATACACTGCACTGAAAGAGGCATACGCTGCAGAAGAAATGATTTTTAAAAATGCATGCTGAAAATAATGGAATGATAGTTGTGTTAAAGAGTAACCTATACATCCCTTTCCCTCTCAATTTGAGAGTAGTCTCATTGAATCTAGTGAGACTAGTCACATGGTTATACTTCCATGAGACTAATCACATGGTTATACTAGAGTACTAATGAAAATACAGCCTGTAAACATTATGTTCCATCAGAATAGGTGTATTTTTACATGCCCAAATCCATCACTGTGAAATTCCTCCCAATTCTAGGGATTTACGGTGAAATCCTGATCCAATATGATCAATAATTTGCCAATTATTTCAATGGAAGGCACAGACTGTACCTCTATTTAAAGCATACAACCACAATAAATAAAATTATTGCTTCAAGAACAAAACTATCATAAATAAAACTGTAAATCACACATTAAATACATATATTGTTCAAAATTTTCCTCTGGGTAAAAAGGCCATATACTCAGGTGCTTATTAAATATGGATTTAGAAGCTTAATTTTAGACTTATTTGAAGCACTTGCCAATTTGTGTAGTAACGCAAGCGTACACACACACACACGCACGTAAACTGACATACCTCTGTGGAAGCTACTAGAACATACTAGATTTAGTCAAGTTGAAAACTGGTCTTATTAAATGTATACTGTCATTTTGGTATACCATCTTCAACACAAACTATCCAAAAATGCTTTACAATAGAGCCTAGAGACCGCAAATCACGATTATGTTACGTATATGGCTCATGTCTAGGATTTAAAATAAGATTCCCCCCCCACCCCCATCAGATGGCTTTCAGGCAAACAAATTTTTCATTGACAAGTCCATTTTCAATCAATATGAAAAAGCTGGTAGATGGATGTCAACTATAAGCAATTATATTCAAATATTCATATTTTTCTATACAGTAATGTGAAAATATTCAAGTCTGCTCCACAGCCAGTTGTACTAGTAATAATACAAGCCAAGAGAGGCTGCCAAATCACCAGGAATTTCTAGTGATTGGTCAGATGAATGACCAAATAAGTGGCAATAATATCTGCATGTCATCTACCATATAAATTGAATTCAGTGGAACTCCTCATGTGTACTAGCATTTGTAGATAAAAGGTCTCAAACTGTAAACTCTACAGTTAGTTTAATAAATGCACAATTGTTCTCTGTGTTAGAAGATTTAGAACTTTGAAGTACAGAAATACCAAGCTCATGCGCCCATGCATCAAGCTTACATTACGGATGTGATCAAGCACACAATGGGTAAAAACAGACATGCGGGCAGTGCAGTAGCTTCCTTGCCTGGGGTGGGAAACAGTGGCCACCACTCTCTGTGTCAGCGGGCGGCACTGAACAAACATGCCTATAACCAGAAGAGCTGTCCCACTACCAGCACGACCTGGGTAAGGGTGGGGCTGCAACAGACATGTGTGCAAGCTGGCCCTGGCCTGCTTCCAGTGCCTCCCCCCTCCCATGATGGGCAGCCATGGTGGCCTCCGCCCCATGACACATCCCAGGCTAACCACCTACACATCAAGGAGGTGGTCTTGGACCAACATCTGGTGGCATGGGACCACACGTGCAGTGAGTCCCAGGCCACAGCAGGCCTGCATCACATCTGTTTTTACCCACAGAAGTGTAGAACTTTCTAGCTTTCTGAAATGCAAAGTTCAGCAAGTCTGTTGTGACAATGTTCACACCACAAGCAAAGGAAAGAGTTAAGATCTGATGCTTCCAAATTTGAATGCTTAGTTTTGCAAGATAAATAGTATTATCTTGTTTGTGTATAATTTTAGCTTTTTAAGGGGGGAAAACAGCGCAATAGACTGCTACAGGACTCAGGGAAGAGGGTAAGTGACTGCTAGAATCACATGCTGTATCCAACACGACTCTCCCCCGTGGGCTTACCACCAACAGCCCGTAGCGCAACATCAGTTAACTCTGAAGCAGGATGAGTAGGGTGCTTATAACTCCATTTAACAAGTTCTCACGCCTCCAGCAGACAGAAGCCGAATCTCCTCTCCAGCTTCTCAGATTAACTCAATCTAGAAACTCAGTATGTTTATTAGTGTAACTAGGACAATTATATCATGCGGAAACCCCACACCACTGTCCGACTGCTCCCTTCCTGCTAGAAGCAGGAAACCACACTGTACCATCTCAACGATATTCCCAGAAACATACACACACAGCCCCACAGCAAGAGTTACTAGTGTGAAGAGGCTGTGAACAAAGCCTGCGAAAATGGGTATACTCAAATTTCCATCAGGTACCAATTGGCACCTGATCGCAACCCGATTCAGGTCCCTGATATCCCAGAATGTAGACTTTCAACACAGATTTTTTTTATTTTCCAGTCCCAGAAAGTTGGCTTGTTTTTTTTTTTTTTAATTTCCATCCCAATATTTCAGTTTTCTGACCCAATGGTTCCTGCTTCTAGCAGGAAGGGAGCAGTTGGACAGTGATGTGTGGTTTCCACATGACATCATTGTCCTAGTTACACTAGTAAACATACTGAGTTTCTAGACTGAGTCTTGGATACTTAGGAGAAGTACCCACACACAGGAGAATAAAGGGAAAGGGGCAAGCCCAATTTAATAATGCTATTACTTAAAAAGGTTTAACATATGGGACAATGTCCCTCAACATACATACAACATACATACAATATAATAAAATCTTACCCCAAAATCTGAACCCAAACCCAATTCACAAAGACATTATAACAAACGGGACAATGTCCCTACATCCAATAGACATAGAATGCAATAAGATCTATTGGAAGGTAAACCCTAATCTCAAAGCAAATCTAAATGCATTTCAGGGAAGGCCCCCTTCTTCAGTGGGTTACTTGCTTTTATGATAGGCAAATACCTACTTATCAGTGATGTAGCATTTTAGGAGGGGGGAAACACATATGTATGTCCCCTCCACAGCATTTCCAGTTTTTCCTTCCTTCTTTCAATTTACTCTCTCTCCAAACAAGTTGCAAATCCACAGTCCAAATGGCTATAACAAGTCGGTTGTGGTAGACTAGTCAGTCTTTGACTAAAAGGATCATTACTGACATTGAAATTTTGCAGTTGAGTACTTGGTAGAAGTACCAAATATACTGACTGGTAATTGGAAAAAGAAAAGAAAAATCAGTACTAGAAATTGCTGATTTTTCAGGTTTCCAGGCACCTGACTGGCACCGACCCGTTAGGTAAGAACATGTACTGGGTCAGACCAATAGTCCATCAAACCCAACATCCTGTCTCCAACAGTGGCTAATCTCAGTTTCTTGGGAGAAATACCCGACAGGTCACAATGGGCAATCCATTCCATTGTTCCAGCCACAAACAGTAAGAGGTTATGTCCCTAAAATCTACTTGGCTAATAGCCATTAATGGGCCTATCCTCCAAGAACTTATCCCAATTCCTTTTTAGAACTAGCTACACTAGTTTTAACCACTTCCTCTGGCAGTAAAGTCTACAAGTTAATTGTGCACTGTGTGAAAAAATAATCTCTCTTATTTGTTTTAAATCTGCTGCCAGTTAATTTAATGAAGTTTCCCCTTGTTCTAGTACTGTTAGATTGTACTCAATCAGGTACCCCAAAATGTGGGTATTCCTAGCTGGTACTAAAAGTGTCCGTTTCACTTCTAGCTCTGAGGTTTCCCAAATGCTTGTATAACAGGAAGAACATAGAACTCTAAGAGGCGGAAGCTACAGGCTCTCCTAAGTACAGCACCAGCAAGACTTGAGTGAGCAGACAGCACTCAACAAGGTGAACACATGCTTCCTGCACGCACCTCTGGCTTGCAGAGGGGACCAGGATGTGCATTTAAGAGTTCCCCCGTAAGATGAGGGCTTCTCCACGCAGTCCGTTTGAGTCTGATGATTTGGAAATCCGTGTGGAGGAAGTTGGGCCACTCCGGGAAGGGGGAACTCTCTGTGACAGTAACCAGATACCAGAGCGGAACAAAGGCGATTGAGTCCTTGAGCGCTGCAGAGGCAGGTTATTCTCCTCCCAGGGCCGAAGATTCAGAGACTAGCTCCACACGGCGCATACGCATCCCTAGCCCGGATGTGATGGGGTCCTGGCGGATCTCATGCCCGGCCAGCTCGATTACCACAGAGGGGAAGAGATGCGCGCACAGTGGGGGGACACCGGCCTTGAGCTCACTCGCCTCCTCTAACGGGAGACTTCATAGCAGCCGTGGCTGTTAAGTGCCCTCGCTGCTCCTTCCCTCACCCTCTCCCGGCCTTCACTTGACCTAGAGTCACTTCCCAGCTCAAATATCCCTATCCCAACCCCTCCCGCTAGCCGCTTCCTCCTCCTCCTCCTCCTCCTCCTACTGGCGCTGCCCCGCGCCGCCTAGCGCCGATTACACTCCAGCCTGCTCCAGCCGCACACACGCGCGCGCGGGGCCGGGACTAGAAACTTTGAAATGAACTTGAAAAGCAGTCCGGGGGGGGGGAGGAGAAGAGGAAGGGAGGAAAAGGGACTAGGCGTTTCTTCTCGCTCAGCCTCGCCGCAAGCCTCCCGGGGCGGGGGGGAAGACTCATCCGGAGCGGGGCACCCTCCCGCCACGCACACACGGGAGGGCGGAGGGAGATGTCGGGAGACCTCGCTTCGCTACCGCCCGCAAGTCACCTCTGCACTGAACGGGCACTGGGGACGCGGGTGGGGGAGGCAGAGCCTGATCCCGGCAGGCTGGCGGGGCAGGGAAGGGTCCCTGGCTCGGTATAACCCGGGCTGGGAAAGGGGCGACACTCAGGAAAAAGCAAAGGGGGGGGGGGGGGGTGGAGGCTCGTGGGAAAGAGCATGGTATCTAGAAGGAGCGAGCAATGAGGCACGCTCATCAGAGGGGGGGGGGGAAAAGAGAGAAGAGAAGCGTCTCCAGCTGCCCCCGCACCGGCCGGGCGCCCCAGCGACCGGGGGTGGGGGCAGAACAAGCGCGCCCGCACGCGGGGAGCCCCAGCCCAAAGTGTTCCCTACCTCCGCGCTGCCGCTCTCGGCCGCGTTCTCCACAGCCATCTTCTGCCAGGGGTCTACCAGCTGCGCCAGCGGCATCTTCGTCTTCTTCTTCTTCCCCCCAGCGCCTCCTTCGCGCTCCGCTTTTCAAACACCCCCCCGGAGCCGGGTGACGGGCCCGGGCGCGAGCAGCCCCCCACGCGGGGAGGAACAGCGAGGTCCCCGCTTGCAAAGCAACGGGCCGCCCGGCGCAATAGTAACCGCACCACCTTGCCCGGCTCCGGATCGTGCCACCTCCCCCTGCTGCTGCTGCTGCCAGACAGAGCTACTGCTACTACTACTGCTCCCTCAGCAGCAGCAGCGCCTCCGCTCACTCCCCGCTTCCGCTCCCAACATGGCGACCGGGCCATACCTGCCTGTCAAACCAAGGCTGGGTACGTCAATGCGGGGGGCGGGGCCGGCCCCCACCAATCAGTGTAGCGGGCAGGTAGTAGGTGGGCGGAGCAGGGTTGCAGTCAGCTGCTCCAGAGAGCCCAGTCGGCATCGTGCGCCCCGGCCAGAGCGGCTCAAACCCCCCGCGCGCTCCAGTGCCCAGGAGCTTCCCGCCCCTTCTCGTACGAACGAGGGCAGATCTGAGGCAAGAATCTTTCCTGCTACAAAGGGGGCGGTGGCAACGTTTTGGAGCCGCGTACACGCAACTTCTCGATCCAGGCAATTTTGACCGCGAGTCTTGGGATTACAGTGGTTAAAGTCTGAGGATTATACAAAACGCCCGGGCAGGATAATCCTCTGCTAATTAAAGTTAGTGGAAGTTTTGCCACTGAATTCGGGTCGAAACGCAAGGACGCTGTATTTAAGTCGTTCTTGTCTGTGTTTTCTACGCTTCTTGAGGTCATGGAAAGAATAACGGCAAGAAATTTTAATCTGGAGGGGTTCCGGGCCATTGTGGGTGGGACAGAAGTCAGTATAACCGTTTTCTTGGACCTGGAGTACACGCCTTAACCCGAGGGCTTGTTGGCAGACAACTGCAACTTCCTATGGCTGGAAGGGGGCGGGTATTTGAAATCCTGATATGACAGCAGCTATCTCGGCATTAAATCTAATATCGGGGGATTTACCCACTGGAAAAGAATTTCAGGTATCTGATTTTCTGCGTGACCACATGATCAGAGACTCTCACGAAACCCATTGAACACACTGAATTGACCCAAAATGTTGTAATCCCACGTACTGCCTTGTTTTGACCACTTGCCAGTCAAAATGTTTTAATTGCCAATATACAAGATGAATAAATAGTTAATCCCCCACATTGGGTTGGTTGGTTAGCACAAATAGAAGATGGCAATAATCCTGTCCTTACTCAAAACAACGGACCACCCCAAGCCCCAGCAGGAGCAGTTCATGCCCCAGCTGCTGAAAAGATTCATCCCTGGGCTGTTGGTGGAATACTCTCAATCAATGTGGCAACTGGCGGCGTTAATGCTGCATTAGCAGCAGACTTGCTCTTGCCCCTCGTGGAAATCCTAAGCTGCTGAGAATCCTACAACCTTCTGGAGCAAGAATGCAAGCTGGTGTAATGAAGCAACAGACCCTCATTCATACTAACTAGTGCTGGCTCCATCACACCTGCAAAATTGCACAAGGTGACTAGGCTTGCTCAACAAGAACTTGGAGTCATGGACCTGTACATATTAATTGATGCTGTTGGCCAGGGTTCGGATCACCTATTGAGAGTCTGGAATAGTCAATAAACAGCTGCAGACTTCATGACAATGTTTCAAAATCTGAATCGGAATATCATCGGACAGTTTCTGAGGTTTCATGTCAATTCTGTGTGACCAAACTGAGCATCATATGTTAACTGGTATTGTGACTCTAAACTGCATGATAAGAATCTTCAGTGACTTTCCCTGGCAAGATCTCAGTGACTTAATCCAAAGACGATCTGATGAGCTAGACTGTTCTTTAGCTTACATGTAGCATCATTTCCTGTGGCAGGAAGTGCCAGTAACCAAGCAGGAAATTGGTCAGACTGGACATTTGCTCTAAGAACTCAGGCACGAGGGAACTTCAGAAATACAATGTACCTCAATTTGTTCTAAGCAGGTATTTTGTTGTTCTGCCTGAATGGCCAACTAATATCTCTTGGGCAGTATCAGGGATTTGAGAGTCTGGTGATTTCTGAACGCAATATAATTGGATACAACAGTACATTACTAATAGAAACAATGCTGGAGTACTATCCCACCATCAGTCAAAGAACGAATAACAGCAATGATTTGACTGCTGCTTTCAATTTACAACTTAACAAATGGCTTAAATATCAGCCTGCCTAACTACCATCTTCTGGTGCCTAGGCAGTGTAATCATTTCTGGCATAAGCTTGAATTATGAAGGCTTGTATTTCTACCTTGCTGCCATGTTGAAGTTAGGTAGTTAATCCAAAGTGCCTTATTAAAGGTGGAGTATGGTTTCCTTATTATTCTACCATTGAATTAAATTCTTGATTCTCATTTATAAGACTTCCTTTCAGTTGTGCAGAACAGCTTAGGAATGTGACTCCTGGGGGGAGAGGAGAGGAAGTAAAGTACAATAACTTGAATAGCAGTTGCACAGCGGCCAGAATTAGCAGTGAGGCTGGGTAGCTTGGCTTGTAGACCGCTTGCGCACCCCTGTCCCATGCAGCATTGATACGAAGCTCTATTCATTGGGTTTTGTTTCTCACTGTAGCCTTCTATAACCTCTGCTAGCTTATCTGAAATGACAAGGGAGGTAGCGTGTCATACTTCCGTATTGTTTTCAAAGTGGAAATGTGTATAGGGAAGCACAGTCCGTAAGATTCAAACTAGGCCTTAGTTAAGGAAACATTCTCTGAAGCTAGGGGGAATGAACAAATGTACAGTCACACTCTTCCTAAAATGAAATGCAGCAGTAGAAGTGCAACTCCAACCTTAATTTCAGGTGCCAGACCTTTGCCACCACTAGAAACTGGTTAGTACTGTCAGTTTGAAGGGACTATACCATCCATCCCCAGTGTACCTGCACCTTATCACAACCAAAGTAACATTTATCTATTTATTTATTTAAACTTATACAAATGAAACCCTTCCCAAATTCGCTCAGGGCAGCTTACAATTAATAAAAAAAATCTTAGAAACACACAAAAACCCCAATTTCCTCCCCCCCCCCCCCAATTCTTCCCCTAAGACCTCCCTTTGAAAGCGTTCCTATCCTCTCCCACCAACCAATCTTTATCCCCACCTACAAAATGCCTTACTAAACAGTAATGTTTTACACTGTCTCCAGAAGATGCTCAGACTTGGACTCAAGCAAACCTCTAGAGGAAGACCGTTCCAAAGAATGGGGGCAGCTCCTGAGAATGCCGTCCTGCGCATCCCAGTCCCATGGACAAGAGGAACTCACAGCAGGCTGCTCCCAGCTGACTGCGGGGGCCGTGTCAGGGCATGGTAGGACAGGTGGTCTCTCAGATACTTGGGGCCTAGGGCATTTAGGGCTTTAAAGATCAAAACTAGCACCTTGAATCGTGCCCAGAAAACAATAGGTAGCTAGGGCAGACTCCGGAGCGCTGGTGTAATGTGCTTCCAGTGACCCGTCCCTGAAAGGAGCCGGGCTACCACCTTCTGCACCAGGTGCAGTTTCCTAACAGTCATCAAGGGCAGCCCCACATAGAGCGTAATTACCCACTTTCTTTAAAAAGGAGTGGAACGGGGGAGAGGAAGAGTGGGTGAGTCTCCTAGTTCTTAAATTGATCTCATGATTTTGGGTGGCTGACTCAAGAAATTATGTATCTGGTATCCTGATTTCTTTTGTAGTGTAAGGAAGAGCCACTGAAGTGGGTGTAGCAGCAGGTGTAATTGCACCTGGGCCCATGTGCCCAAGGAGGACCAGGATTGCTTAAGTGTTCCTTGGTTCCTGCTAAGTACTTCTGTGAGACAATAGAAATACTGCAGCTGCTGTGCATTGTCAATTGCTAAGCTCTCCCAGCTCTTCGAGGAGCTTCGGGGTCTGGAAGAAGTTTCTGCTCAGAACAGAATGTCTGGTGCTTTGGGGAAGCACAATTCCCTGAAAATTATTTGTAAGTTTTGCAGACACTCCCTAACTCTAGAATCCCCTTCCTTCTCCTTTCCCTGTCAGCTGGAGCCCATGGCGGTTCAACTACCAGGCTTTCTGTATGGGAAAGGCTTGGCTTTGGGAGGCAAAGTTGTTAAAGAATTCAATTCTTCACAAGGAATGGCTTCAAAGAAACATTTTACAAGTAAGTGTTTATGGTTTTGTGCAAATACCAGCTTTAGTATAGATTATTTTGTTCTCAGAGCCATCTGCCCCTTTACTCTCTGGATAAGAGAAGGTTTGGGGGAATTGGTTAGCTGGGGATTGAAGAAAGGGGCTTGAACAAGGAAGACTGGGCTTTGAGGCACTGGGGGAGTGGATCTTGGGGGTGCTGGCTAGTTGGGGAGAAGAGCGAGCTTGATGGGAAGAGGTGGAGGCTTTAGGGGGGAGAAAGAGCGCCTCGTGGCGACGAGAAGGAGACTGTGGTTAGCTGGGGGAAGAGAAGGAGAGTCAGGGGGAAAAGATAAAGTCTTTGGGGGTTCTGGTCAGCTGAGAAGGAGAAGTCCTGGGGGCACTGACTAGCTGAATCTAGTCCCTCCTCCTTCATTATGGGTCTTTATAATCCCAAAGGCAGGTAAAACAAATAATAAATTTTTTGGCAGGCCTGAACCCCCCCTCCCCCAAATGTATTCCTCAAGAACGAAGAGGTCAACTGTCCTGTGTTGTTTTCATGTTCCTCCCCGCTCCCCATTTTTTAAAAATTGAGGTATGAATCATTTCATCATCAGGGGTACTCTCTACCCCCAATGAAAGTCAATAGGAAAATGAAAGCACTATATGCCCTTTGCATTCGGGGTCATGTCTACCTGATGCACATACATTTTTTAAAATAGTTGTGGATCTTTTTTTAAAAAAAGGCTTAACCCCCAGCACCTGCTAATTAGCCTTCTCAATTAGAAATAAGGACACAATGTAGCATTTTGTTTGACTTCACAAAGGTCCTCTATGGTGTGTGTCATGGGGAAAAATCACCATATACATCTTTGGGGGGGCGGGGGTTACAATGACCCCATGTGAAAGGTTCCCCATGCCAACTTCTATTCCTTATCTTTACACAGCAGTTAGCACCTTATCAGAGTGAACTCTTGACACTTTTTTTTATCACAGCCGTTAGCAGCTTTGTGTTGGAAAAATACCTATTAATTCTGCATCGGGGGTATTGATGACCCCTGCATTTACGATGTACTGCATTGCATCGTCTAGCTGCCCAAGGTGTGGTAGCCTCCCCAGAGTATCTTGTGTGTTTTGCACCTTTGGTTTACAGGGTGAAAAATGTACAAGTTTGTTCCATAGTAGCACTCTTACTGTTGCTTTTGTTCTGCAAATAGCACAAGAAATCCTACTATAAACATACACCAAAAGCTTTAAACTGCTTGAAGCTCTGATGGTAAAGGTAAAATAGATATGCAGATCAAGAACATTAGATGTTTTAGTTGAAAGCAAACTGAAGTATATATTTAAAATATAGCCAAAGGAAAGCAAATAGGCTGAAGAAAAAAAACACCCAGTGAACACATGGAGGAGGGAGGAAAGACACAAGTTGCAGCAAGATATAGTTTTGAGCAGAAAATTTGTTTTGCATATATGTAATAACCTGATGGTGATTTGGACATTTCTTGTGTATAAAATTGTCTGAAACTGTTCTAATATTTGAACTGGAAGGAGAGGGTGTCAATCTCCTACAAGCTGGACTGTCATCAACACCCTTCTTTGAATATTAAACAATGATGGGTGAAGGTTGCATGTGTAATATATTATAGGCCTGATCATAATCTACAACTGTACAAAGTGAACATAAATGCTTCCATTCATTAATGGTAATGTTTTTCATCCACTTTGTAATCACTTTCCCACACATTTAAAACTTTAGAGAAAAGGAAAATAGATATTTTGATTAAAGAATTCAGAGTTGCTTCTTTGAAACCTCTACAGCCAAACCTCTAAGAGTGAGTGAATGGAGCTCTATGTTTTGAAAATAAATAGACTTTGGCCAACTTTTGCTCTGAAGGATAGAATACAGTAATGGAAAAGAGAAATAATTCAGCAACCCTTGACAGCCATTAAGACTAGGACTGTAATCAAGAATGTTGCCTAGTAACCTAAACCAGAACTGCATCAATTTAACAGTCTCCCTGGCATGTTTTTTTTTTTTAAAATAGTTAGGGAACATTTAAATTAAGCAGATAGTTTACATACAAAGAGTAAGTATCTTGTTTGAAACATACAGCAAAACCCTTTTATTGCAGGACTGGAGATTAACACCTGGTACTGATAGAGAAAAATGCCCTTTCCAAAACCTAAAATGGCTGGATTTTGTTCTTACTCCAGTTCAATTCAGCTGACCTCACTGAAGCTACTTTATTTTATCCTGGTGTAAGTAAAATCAGGTCAACATATTGAAAATTTCATGGAAGTAACAGGTGTGATGGTGTGTGTGGGGTTGGGGGGAATGGACAAGACAAAGGGTGTTTTTAGACAAGCACCTCCCCACCCATCATACATGTTGCAAGACTGCACCTATGCAGCCCTGCAACATGCATGATGAGAAGGAGATGGGTGGGAGGTGCTTGTCTAAAAACACCCATAGGTTTGCCACTTCTCAATCAGGAAATTTTTTACTGTATTTCCATGAAAATAATTCATCTTTCTAGCTAATGGAATTGGAATTGGGATTTCTCCTTTCTCCCTACTTGGTTGTCTCCAGGCATCAGGACAGGTCTTAGCCCATAATTATTTTTTTTCTATTGTGAATTGTGGTTTATTGCGAATTGTTGATGTGTATGTGAGCCGCCCTGAGCTGCTCTGTGAGCAGGAGGGTTGTGGAATAAAAGAAAATTGAAATAAATAAATTAATTATATTAAATATCTGAAATGGAGAAAAAAAGACTAATCCTTTCTCCTTTTAGCAGGTGTCCTGGGAGGACAGATGTCTAAATGTTTCACTTCTGCTCATGCACTGTGAATCCAGAAGAAAGGCAAGGATAAAGATTTCATGCAGAAACATGTTGAAGCGCATTAATGGTCAGAAAAAAATCTATGCACCATTGCCTAAGTGCCCTTTCTCAGATTAAGTATAACCGTTGAACTCTAGGCTCTAATCCTTACTTCGCTGTGGTTTATCTTGTCCTCAGTGCCCTTGTCTGCAATGGTAATAGACACACAGATGTTTTAAAGAACATGTTTAACATTTCTCCCTTTCCCAAGCCACACAATTAAAAACAACCCCACTACTTCATCCTTCTGGCTGTCGAGGAATAATTTATACTCACAAGCTGCTATTGGTGAAAACTGTCAGAGTTTCTTTATTGATCTCAAAGTGCAGAGAGAGAGAGAGAGCAGAACTGAACCCATGCAAGGATCCAGACTGGTCTGCTGGATTGTATATTACATAGGTATTTTATAGGTTACAGTTCAAGCAGAAAGATACAAGAATGTCACTCAAAGTAACGTCATACGAAGGTAAAAGGTTACAGCAATTGTTTACATAGTCAGCAAGTTATTCTCAAAACAATATAGCTAGACTGTTTATAAAGCAAGGTGTCTAAACAAACCCAATTCATTAAAACATCTACAAGGTCGCTGTTTGCTATCTGCTGTAGGGAGGAACAGAACGGCCCTTCTTTGTACAGTGTGAAACTGCTTCCCAGACCTTGCACTGTGAAACAAAGCCTAAACTAACCTAATAATCATATTTATCTAACAGGCAGAGTTCATTTCAGCAAAGAATGGTTCTTACCCAGCATTCATTTGTCTTCCATTTTACTCTGGCTATTAGTAGCTTAATTTCATAGGGTCTATTATAAAAATTCCTCCACAATCCCTTCCTTTTTTTAATTAAAAAACCCTTATGGACATTAAGTCATTAATCTCTGCTTGCTGAGTTTGGAGATCTGCATACATGTTATAAACCTGGGTACTTTGCTTTTGGTTCAAACCTTGGGATAGTTGTTTCACAAAACTAGTTAAGCAACATCTAATAAGCATCAAAATTAATTGAATACATAAAAATAAGCCAAACAAAACAACAAACACAAACAAAACAATATAAAAATTTTGAAGCCTAAATCTTCAAGCTAGGCCCAAAGGGTTCATCGATCTGTTTGATGCAACTGGGCCTTTGCTTGTTCAGTTTGAGCAGTTTAATCTAAAATAGAGTCAAAGGTGTTTGGGATGTACAGCATTTTCCAAATCAGAGACCATACACCCCCTTTGCTGGCTAAGACAAAGTCTGGGGTTATGCTAACCCACCTGCATGATATCACCCATTTCATCAACTATGTTCTTAAAATCTAGGGATGTTGCACTAGCCACATCCCAGTCATTTGTTCTATTTCTAGCATAGAGAGGGCAACTCCAATTTTAGGTATGGAGATACCTCAATATTTTTGAGCCTCAGTGGTCTCCCTTCTGTTTCTTAGTTTGCCCTGGGGAAGGGTAGGTAGGAATCTTCTGTCAGGGGCAATAGCTCCAACAAAACAAGATCCCGCCCACCAAGGGGCAACTTTTATAGGCCTTGTTTTGACAAATGAAATAGTGTTTAATCAGGGCGATGTGTTCAGTCATATAGGACAAGGAGGACTGCATAATGTGAAGTCCATAATAACTGGAGTTCGGGGTAGGGGAAATGGCCACGGAAGGAACTTTTACTCAAATCTACATACCCAGTGGAATTTATGGTGTATGTGTAGTTGCACGTGCTCTTGTTTACCTCGACCCCTTCCTTTTGTGCATATTTTCCCCACATAGACCTATTAGACTGAAAATAATATTTTCCCTACACTTCCTTCCTTGGCCAGGTGAATGTCAAGAAGGATTATTCCAGCCTATATTAGCCCATGTTGGTTCTGTGTTTGGAAATTGAGTGGTTACCTTTTGTACTATTCAAAAGCATTTAACACTGCAAGAACAAAATATCTTTCAAAGCATAAGGGTAAATGAACCCCAATTTAACATTTAAACACAAAAACATTACAGCTACTTCATTCATAACAAAACCAGTAACACTGTACATTAGGCAGGTATTATTAGTGCGTGTGTATCTGTGCATTAGTATGTCAGTGTGCAAAGTTCTTTTGTTTTCTTGGGCAAGGCAAACAACAGTGGTGGCAATGGTGATGATGCAGACTTGTAAGAAAACAAAGAGCTGGATCCAGTAGAAAAAACACCTAAAAGTCTATTTCTTTTTCAATAAGGTGAAATCACCTAAAAGTCTTTTTCTTTACCACTAAGGTGGTAGTGATGACACATCAGCTTTCTTGGTTTGTAGTTGCAAATCCTCTTCATGGGTAGGTGGCAGGGAAGAGGTTACCAGCATATTACCCTGCCCCTCTGACTTTCTTTCTACAGGTGCAGAGGTCCTTTTGCAATGGGAGGTGTGAATCCAGGGTGAAGGTGCCTGGAATGTAATGTTTGTGTTGGTTGCAAAGTACTTGAAAAAGGACTCACCAATGCAGCTTGAAGGGTGTTATTTCTTTGGTGGCTTTCAATGGGGACCTCGTCACTGGGCTGCAGGTCGTGGCAGGTCTCACGAGGTTCCTGGAAAAGGGCTTCTTGGATCTATGGACAAAGTCTTGACACACGTCATTAGTGCTTGACATTAAGACAGCACAGTTTTATCAGTCAAATTAATGATCATTTCAATTGTGGTGGTATAGATTATAAATCCACAAAGGCTGCAGAAGGACCCCAAAAGGGACCTATGCATCTATTCCTGCCACGCTTTAATATTATGTCCGTATCCATGGTGCAATTCCAGGTGACCAATTTTAAAATAGGCAACAATAGTTTTTGACTTTCTTGATCAATGGATGTTCTTCTAATTTTAGTTGTAAACCTGTTGATGACAACCATCAATATTTTACTTTCAGTACTTAAAATGCACTCAGGTTTTACAACTTATTTTTTTCTAAAATTCTTAGAATTAGAAACAACTAATTTGAATTTGTCCAGGCTTTGTTTGGGGCCTGTTTATTGGGCCTGGACTCTGTAATCAATATGAGAGGTACACAGTTCAAAATGACAGCAGCTGTCTGTCAGATCCAAGTGTGCAAAAGCCAGGCAAGCATTCCTTCAAATCATGTGCTGTTACCTTTTGGCACAGGAAATACTTCTGTATAGCAGCATACATGGTACACAAACATACACAACCATCAACAAACACACAGAAAGGTAATTGTCCAGCAGCACATAATTCCGCCTCAACCATGCACTGATGGAACGGAATAATTAGGATTTGAATTTTCTTCTGGTTTGCTTAACATCACCTTCCTTTTTACCTAAACAAACTCACAACCATACAATAAATAACTATAACACACAATTATAATAAAAAGGACCAAATTGGCTTACTGAAAAAAATCTGATGGTGCCTGGACAGAAACTGGTAACCTGAGCAATAGAAAGAGGTGGAAGAGTGAAATGCTCGGTCCGATAGGCCACATTGGATCGGACATCCGCTTTCCAACATTCCAGTTGGCCACAATTGTGGTAGTATAGTTTACTTTCCCTTTTCTCTCTTTCCCTATCAGCAATGTTTTCTGACCAGGCTACGATAGCAGCATGCTTTTCCTTGAATTTGAGTTACTGGAGGTTCTTAAAATTTTTTAAATTTAATTGCTCTACACACCTGTGGAATAAAGCAGAGTTATTCACATGATGAAAACCAATTAAAACTAGTGCAGGCTAAAACAGGACTAAAAGCAGCTGAGTTCAATTCAGTGACATACCAGCCTGTCCTGCAAGGACTGAAAATGTTTCATGAGCAGGCAAAATAAACCTGTACCTCCAATACTATCGGACTGAGCAGCTGTCTGCATAAAACCTGATAGAGATGGCAGCTGCTGCACCCGGGGCACCCCAATACTAGCTGGATGACAAGGTGGTAGAAATGCAGGGCTGCAAAAATCCACTTCAGGAGTCAGTAGAAATGCAGGGCTGCAAAAATCCACTTCAGAAGTACAAAGATACTGCTGGAGTACCAGGTATGCAGACCTGATCAGGTTTGAGAGCACTAGTTAACTGCTTTAGTTGGGTTTTCAATTTGTCCTGAGAGTCTAACAGAGATCTAACTTCAGGTTCATGCTTACATTTGGAAGCTTCAGTATACCAATCTACACATGCGGACCATTGAGTCCAGTGTACTTTACAGCCTTTTAATCTTAGGATTCTGCGGAGATGAGCAATTTTATCTAAATCAAAAGAGCCAAATAGAGGAAACTGCAATTCTGGCTGGTTTTGGGTATACTTGTTCCATACCTCTAAATATTTACAAAACTTTTCCCTATAAATTATGTACATATACCAAGCTGGGCTTCCTTTTGGCAGGGAGGAAAGCTCCTTGACACAGCGTCCTCACACAGGGACAAATCAACTTCAGTGCTTTCAACTACCAGAAAAGGATTTTCAGCACAGTCTAACAACACAATTCACTGCAGTCTGCACTCATTAACATTCCTTTCTTCTCACAAACTGCAACTCTGTCACTCCCACAAGCATCCCACATGCAAGTTACTCTCAGTTCTGAAACTGGGAGAGGAGAATTTCCAATCACACTACTGAGTCACAGGCTTCCACAGAGGCGCACATTCGCTACAATTACCTACCCCGTGAGATAGGCAATGCTGCCTGAAAGGCGGACGAGCCCGAAAGGCTGCCTTGCAATGCGATACTCAGCTTCGTTCCAGACTCAGTTAGTGTTTACAGACAGGGTAACACATTCATATCACATATCACATTCATATCCCTGTGTAGAGTTAAAAACCCGGAATGCATATGTTATGTTGTAAGCCGCCTCGAATCGTTGGCGAGAGAGAGCGGGGTATAAATAAATGTGAAATGTGAAATGAAATGAAAAATCCTATACGTTTCCAATCCCCACTCGGCAGGATTGAACATATGCATTTAGAAACCCCCTTTTCTGGCAGGATTCCCAACCCCCATGGATTTTGCATATGTATTTAGAATTCCCACTCGGCAGGATTCTGTGGATCCACTAAACTTTTTTCTGACTAGTCTTCTGTAGCTACTTTATTTACTTACTATTTACACTAACAAGAATGTCTGCCAGATCCGACCACACAGCTTGACTGTTCAGAAGGCGTCTGCCCAATGGTCTGGCTTCCAGAGCACACGGGCAGTCCCCCCCCCCACCTCCATAGGGGTGTAGCCCCTTTCCTTATCTGGTGCCTGGAGGTGGGAGAGAGACGGTCTGCAGCCCCCCTGGAACTAGCCGGGCTAATAGCCTTCCTGGCCAACGCACCAAACTGTCTAGGAATAATTTATACTCACAAGCTGCTGTTGGTAAAAACTGTCAGAGTTTCTTTATTGATCTCAAAGCGCAGAGCGAGAGAGCAGAACTGAACCCATGCAAGGATCCAGACTGGTCTGCTGGATTGCAGATTACATAGGTATTTTATAGGTTACAGTTACATGGCCCATACAAAACATACAAACATACAAAATAAAATAGAATGCAAAATATACATCGTTACTTATTTTACGTTTATATTAGGTCATAGGTATGATTTAACAAATTCCTCTAGTCCTGGGTTAGATCCTTGTAAACCCATTAACAAGGGGCCCAGTAGATCCAGAAACAGTGCTGCTACTCTTACATACTCCTTTTATTTACTCCAACTTTGAAGTCCTGATAGGAGCATGTGGCTAACACTGCCTTGCTCTTTTATAGGAAATACCTCAACAAAACTTGCTCCCTTAGAAGGCCTAGTTCCGCCTTTACTTGAAACCCATGGGCATCCTATCCAAAATCCTGTTCGAATCGTTTTGTTATATTTCATCCACTTATATATCCTATGAACCAGAGAGCAATAATAATATATTACTAATTAGCATTGACAAGGAAGAACTTACTACCTAAGCATCCGCTTACATCGTTCCTTCACTTTCAATTTAATACCATAGTGATTATCCTTATACCAACTGAGTAATATATACTTCTATTTTATGGTCATATTCAGTTTGGCTTTAATAGCGGCTCTTTTCTTAGAAGCCAATAACACATAAGTTGCCAAGGCTGTAACAGCTTCTCTCTCCAAAAATTTAAGGAAATCGACATAACAGCCTTCAGACTCGAAGGTTTTTCCCAGAGGTAAATATGGAGCTAACCATACTGTCCTTAAGGAGGAATACCAAGGGCATTCCAAAAGGAAATGATGGGTGGTTTCCACTGCATTTACATAGCAGCTGCATAGTCTTTGGGAGAATGGAATCTGTTTGCATCGACCCTCAACCACTGCCGGTATTGGAATCAAACAGACGTGCTGGCTGATCCCGGCGGGGAATCGGGGGAGGGGCCGCATGGCTCAACGTGTAGCCACACAGCCCCACCCCCCCATGCTCCCCCGGCCGCCCGCCCTCCGGGAGACGGGCAGGCGCCGCAGCCAATACAGCCGCGGCGCCCGCCGGCCCCCCCAGGGCATTGACCATGGCCCGGAATCTTGCCTCTCGTTCCAGGCTGTGGTCAGGGGAAAGACAAGACGGTCCCCTTGATCACGGCGGGGAATCACATTCAACACACAAATGGAGATGGTCCGGCCAGGACCTCCGTTTGCATGTTGAATGTGGTTCCCCCCCGGTGATTCACGGGGGTGAACATCTGGGGGGGAACTTCCGTTCCCCCCAACAGACGTTACGGGACCACGATCACCATGTGGGTATTCACCGTGGTTCACCGTGATCTCGTAACATCTGAAAATACCCAGTGATCATAGTGTTTCATTTACACAATGCCTCCTGACTCCTGTTTAAAGTGCAGTTTGTGAGACATTTTGAAAACCCAAATAAATTAAAAGTACAGTTGCTGTTAGCTACTTAGGAGTTTATTATGGGGCAATAATCAGTCACACCTAGTTTCATAGGTAGCCTTTTGACTTTGTACTGCCTAGGGGTAAATTACTGCACTATAATTCACACTTACTCCATCATGGTTTATTGCTTAATAATTGTAAAACATAAGTAAATGAGCATAATTCAGTTACTCATTTATTGAAACTACAGTGCATTATGGTCAGGGACCCGAGTTCATTGCACCAAAAAATCTTAATTTCTGTAACAAGTGAAGCCAAATTCTGCAAATTCACCGTGAGCATTAATATTTGCATAATTAACTTGAT
Source organism: Sphenodon punctatus (assembly GCA_003113815.1). NCBI lineage: Eukaryota > Metazoa > Chordata > Lepidosauria > Sphenodontia > Sphenodontidae > Sphenodon > Sphenodon punctatus. The sequence goes on from QEPC01001478.1 coordinate 5,245,860, forward strand.
TTGCATAACTATGCATGCTGGGAAGCACAGGACTCAAATCCTCTGGAATTTCAGTGCCTCAGAATTCCCACCTCATATTAAAACCCCAGACGTCCCTCACCCAAACATAGGGCCTTCAGACCCCACCCACCCACAATTAATCTCCACGGGGCCTATTTACCCTCGAGTCATGGTCACACCTTCCGGACAGACGGCAGTTGCAGCAGCAGTTTTAGTTTAGGGTCAGATGACAAGTTTATGCCCTCACTGCAGTTTCAGCATGGCACTGCGAGGATTGGCTGATTCTGCAAAAATCACTGCAAATTGCAGCAACGCAGTCAACATGGGTCCCTGATTACGGTAAACTTCAGTTTAAATCTCTTGATGATTTTCATTATCCCAGTCAAAAAAACTCTTGATGGAATTTGAATATGCAAAAATTACTATTCAGCAGTACATGGGTGAAAGCCAGAAATAAAATTGGTTCGCTAAGAAAACGCTTAGAGAACGGACATGAAAAATTGATAATAGAACCTGTTAGAGTTGCAATCTTCAGGGAAGGCATGGTGTCCTCTTCTGTAGACACTAGCGGCGGGATCACCGGCATTTCCAATATCCAATAATGCCGGTACTGAGCGTACCGGCATTATCAGATTCAACCCGGTAAATCCGGTCCGGTTACCGGATTCCGGGTACCGGATTTTTTTTTTTACATTTCAGCCATTTAAATGAATGGCTGCAATGTAAAAAACCCACCAAAAAAGTAAAAAACCCTCCCCGAGTCCAGGCTGCATGGGTGGAAGGGGGGACACCCCCACCCACCCTGCCCAGCCTGGATTTTTCAACCTAGAGCCCCCC
>QEPC01001478.1:5261092-5273398 GCA_003113815.1 Sphenodon punctatus
ACCGGCGGCTGCGGGGACGCCGCGGCCGCTGGTGCTGGGGGGTGGGCTCGCCTCTCGGTCTTTTTTTAAACAAAAATCCAGGCTGGGCAGGGTGGGTGGGGGGTGTCCCCCCTTCCACCCGCGCAGCCTGGGAGGGGGAGGGGGAGGGAATTAATTTATTTCATTGATTTCAATGGGGACACAGCGCCCCATTGAAATCAATGAAATAAATCCGGTACCGGCATACCGGATTTAATCCAGGAATCTGGTTTTCAGAGAACCGGTAACCGGTAAATCCGGTAGCCGGTAATGGGCCCGGGGTCCCACCTCTAGTTATAATCGTTTAGCTCTATGAAGCCCCATCACAGTTTTTTTGTTCTCTAGCAGTATTTCTCCATATTCCTGTGGAATCTGAGTGTGGCCATTTCTTTGGAAATCTTCCTGAAAATGTCCACGTTTCCTGTAGTCCTACCACCAGAATTTCCTGCAATTTCATGTCTCCTCGCAGCTCAAGGACACCCTCACCTCAGCATCACCTCGGGCAGCAGCTTGCTGGCATTCTTGTTCAGGGCATTCCTGTTCCATAGCTTAGGAAAGGGTTTTCAAGACACAACTGATGAGATAAGCTACCATTGATAGATTACTATTACAAAACAGAGTGAACATGGAAACAGCTTTCAAGATATGGCATGTTCCTTTTTAAATCTGGAAGGGACTCGTGGGCATCTTCCAAGGCTGCCATAGATACTGGAAAAGGGAACCCACCTTCAATCTGGCTTCCTGTCGCAAGACCTGGTAGCAGTCCTTCATAATTGCTCATGGCTCTGTGATCTCTGGTTGGACCACAGACCTAAAGTGTATTTGGATAGTTGTTCACATATTAAATTGTCTACAGGTGAAGGGAGATAACAGAATGACTCCTCACTTTTGAGGGGTGGCTGAGATGTGTGTGCACATGTTCAAAATGATGCATACTTAATTACATAAATGTGTGGCTACTGTAAGGTGTGGAAACACCTTGAGAGAGAGAGAGAGGGTGCAGAGTGAAGAGAGAATAAACTGGAAGGAATGGTTGAGAAAAGGGTTTAAAAGATGAAAGAAACTAAAGAAAAGGGATACTTGACGAATTAATTCTGTAGGTTCTGAAGGAGTAGTTTTGCCTTAGGAAGGAATGATTCTTTAATTCTGCTTTGTGCTTTTGGTGACATTAAATAAATCATAGAAAAGGCAGATGACTTCACATTGCTGGTTTGAGCAGCTGGTGGACAAATATGCCAATATTTCATTTCTTGCTACAAGATTAATGCAATGAGCATGTGGCAAGTGTCTCATTAAAACAATTACAACCAGATGGAATTTCCTTTGTCCTCAGCTGATGTTTGCAGAGAAAAGGGGATAAAAAATCAGCTCCTCTTTGGATTTACAAGCTATTAACAGAGCAGAATCATAGATTTCAAATCACCGCAGGAAATGCCAGAGACTAAAGACAGATGTCGTCAGAATCATCTCCTTCCTCGGCTGAGTCAGTTTTTAACCTTAATGAGACTTACTTGTACTTTGAAATAGCATGTTTTTCAGAACCACTCTCTTTGCTAGGACTGGATTTTGTTTTGCCATCTTTAACAGGCCTAATATCACTACATCCTGCGCTAATGACCAATTACTCTGCTGGAACGAGAACATTGGTGATGGCCCTTGACTCAGGATTCACAGTTTTCCTGTGGTATGTTAGTATTCTGTTCCTCTATGCTTACGCTGCTAATGATGTCGCTTAGGGAAGAGTGCAAGTTGTGATGGCATGGCTATCACCTGTACGGTCTGAGCAGGTTTACTAAAATAATTCTTTAGTGATTAAAATGTCACTGCTACCATGCACTTTGTTTTCATCTTCTTGCAACATAATGGAGCTCCATGGTTGTATTTAGATAGGGTTCCCAGATTCAGATTCCATTTATTGTTAGTCATATGACTGTCACAATTAAATAAAATATAAATACATTATAATAAAACAATGTACATTAAAACAACACTTCATTCTAACAGCGATCAAACGTTTTCTTCTTTTACCGCAAGTATAGCGACTGAATAAGTGATACCGTTGGATTTATCGCCTAATAAAAAAATAATTGGTCAGACTGTGTCCAGGACAAATAGGGTTCCCATATATGCAAATATTTAGAGGACACATGAGAAATGCAGGTTGCAGGGCTGCACTGGAGCCAGTGAAGCCCTGAAACCTGTATTTCTCATAAGTATTTACATGGGACCTCCTCAGGGTTAGGTGTGTGGTGTGTTTATTCATGATGTCTGAATGGATTTACCATGTGGAAACCCCAAGGTGATCTGTGGTAGAAGCTCTTCAGATATTCTCTGTAGTTCCTTCTCAATGGGTCCCCTCAGGGTTACTGCATGGTAGATCCACTCAGAATCACATCATGGGGGCTCTTGTGATGTCTCAACACACCCCATAATGGCAAATGATATTCAGCATTGATAAATTAGCTTACCACTCAAAATTTCTGGTGTGGCTGTGCATCAGCTGTGACAGTGGTCAAAAAGGCAAATTAAGTGTTAGGAATCATTAGAAAAGGGATAGAAAATACTATACTTGCACTTTGAAAATCCATAGGGCTTCCATACTTGGAATACTGTGTGCTATTAATAGCACATGTTTATAATATCCCCATCCTCACATAAAAGGATATTTATAAAAGTGGAAAAAGTACAGAGATGAGGGGGTGCTGTGTAAAGGGGGTGCCGTGTTTGGCTGGGGCTAGAGGAGGGGAGAGCCACCATTGGAGGATTGCCCTGCCACTCAAGCCTGCATTCCTCCCTTCCTCCCACAGGTAAGCAAGGCAAGGCGGGGCCTGGAGGGCGCTGTGTAGAGGGGGGTGCCCTGTTTGGCTGGGGCTAGAGGAGGGGAGAGCCACCAGTGGAGGATTGCCCTGCCACTCAAGTCTGCATCCCTCCCTCCTACAGGTAATCAAGGCAAGGCGGGGCCCGGAGGACGTTGTGTAGAGGGGGGTGCCGTGTTTGGCTGGGGCTAGAGGAGGGAAGAGCCACCAATGGAGGATTGCCCTGCCACTCAAGCCTGCATCCCTCCCTCCCACAGGTAATCAAGGCAAGGCGGGGCCCAGAGGGCACTGTGTAGAGGGGGGTGCCCTGTTTGACTGGGGCTAGAGGAGGGGAGAGCCACCAGTGGAGGCTCTCCCTCGTTTCTCCTGCTCGCCTAACCGCCTTCGACCGTTCTCCCTCGCTGCCCCCCATGCCTGGAACTCCCTCCCTGCCCACATCCGCCTTGCCTCCTCCCTCCGCTCCTTCAAATCCCTCCTCAAGACCCACCTTTTCCTTGCTGCCTTTCCCAATGCCTGCTAGTCTTTCCCCTTACTCTTACTGTCTGCCCTCCTCTGCAGACTGCTGCTACCAACCTCTTTGTAACCAAGCCAAGCATACGCACCCGAGACTTCGCATCCGCTTGAATGTTTGTTTGTCTTCTCCCATGTCTCTCCCACTGTCCCCTCTCCCTGTCTCTCCCCCTTTTGTCTTTTAGATTGTAAGCCACAGGCAGGGACCATGTCTAGTTCTGTGTTCTGTACAACACCAGGTCATACGACTGGCGCTATATAAATGTCTAATAATAATAATAATAATAATTAATAATCACTATGGTCTCTCTGTATGTAATATGTTGGGTAGTCATTTCCAGGCCATAGGAGATCAGTCCCAGAAATGGTTAGATAAATTGGAGGAAGTTATAACTGTTGAAAACCCAGCATACAGCTCTGATCTCAACATTGAGTCTCCTTGCTAATGGCAAGCCCCTTAACCCAGAAATAAGCAATAAGGCTCCTTTCAGATCTGAATGGGGCACAATGTCTGGGGAACAAATATCTTCCTCAGATAAGAAGGGTGATTCCGGGACCGGATATTGGGTTCAATCTCTGGCCCCTAGTGCAGAGACTTCTCAAATTAGTAAATTAGCCCCTGTGGTTGGGGCTGTAGCCTTTAGAATTCGTCCCTTGCCTAATGGGGTATTTCCTGTCTGGGATTCTAAGCGGGCCATAGCGCATCACCTCAGATCTATCCTAGGCTGGATCCCCCCAGGTGCTATTAGGTCATTCCAGCTTCTTCCTTCGTAGTTTTCTTCCTCGGGTCCGGTTGCTTTTCCTATGTTTTGTTATGTATTGCAACGGTAATAGTATTTTTGATTTATATAATGCCTAGTCCTCTCTACTGTATAGTAGGAGATGGATTTTGTTATGATTTATTTTTATATATGTAACTGCAATGGCCTTTGACCATGCAATAAATATTGATTGATTGATTGATATAGATTCATGCAGAGAGTGATCGTTTATTTCCATATGCCCTATTTTGCCGATATGATTCTTGCGCAGGCTTACCTGTTTTCCACCTGGGGAATTCATATAGGAGAGGTTCTTAAGGATTTGTATGTTCAGCCCCATGTCAATTGATCGTTTAATAACACTGGTAGGCCCTCTTACGCTTCTAAATCTCCTAGTGTATATGAGGAACCCCAGACTAGTAGTGTAGGGGCGGGATCCCAGGCTTTGCCTCCTTGTCAACCGGAATCCATACAGGAAAGGCTATTGGGTACCTTCACATGTAATGAGAAACCCTGAACTGCAGCTGCTAGTTCCTAAGATTTGTCTATTCCCCAGATTCTATTTCCACCAACAGTAGCAAACTCACAACTGCTGCTGGTGAGTCCCCAGGCACCAGTGCCTATTCATCTGGGTGTTCTGGAACCACCCCTTGATCATGGATTGGGATTGGCCCCTTTGCAGGCCTTCCCTTCGTTGCAAAGAAGTGCCACATGATCCGTGACTGGCCCTGGCCTTGTCGACTGCAAGTTGGTTACCTGGAACATAGCAGGGTGGCGCTCTAGGTCTAGGGATCCGACCTTTATCCAGTATGCTGTAAAGTTCCATATTTTATGTCTGCAGGAGACTTGGGAAGTGTGTCCCCTTGACCTTCCTCTAGAACTTTCCCATTACACTTCCTATACTCTTCCTGCAATTGCCTTAGCAGCTAGGGGCCATTCATGTGGTGGCTTGGTCTGTTTGGTTCATAGTGCTTTTCAGGGGACTATAATAGAAGTTCTCAAGCACTCACCTTTTATTCTGGGGCTGGTTTGGGTGCATGGGGGATGGTCTTGTATTATACTGGATATTTACATCCCTCCCCAGAATACCAAGTTGTATGACTCTTCAATATGGGTTACTCTTCAGGGTATCATTGAGAGTTTGGGTAAAGCATATTCTAGTAGTCCTTGGGTTGTTCTTGGCGATTTTAATGCCAGGCTTGGGGCTAATGACCAGGATTTGCTGGCCCACTGTCCCCATTTTTACTTTCCATCTACCCCTTTCCTTAGTCAGAGGCATTCTGAGGACGATGTGATCAGTGGATTGGGAATTAACTTGGCAAGGTTGGCGACAAGTTCTAAATGATGTCTATTGAATGGGTCATGCTATCAGGATATTATGGGGGAGTTCACATTCTTAGGTCCAAGTAATGCGAGTGTTCTCAATTTTGTTATGGTCTCCGAGGACATTCTGCCTTTCCTAAAGGACTTTGAGGTCGCTCAGGTACTTTGTAGAGATCATTTACCTGTAGAATCCAGTTTCCATTTTCCTAGTGAAGAGGGGATATTAACAAAGGTTATATCTTATGGTAATCCACATGACCAGGCCTCACGTTTTTGTGCCCCTGCTTGAGGGAAATTTATTCTCCCACTTTTGGAAGATTGGATGGGTGAGGATGAGACCATAGCTCTAAAAACTACTATACTGACCTCTGAATCTGGACAAGGGGCTAGTAAGGCCTTCGATATACTTATGCAGCACCTTTCCCAGATTATTCAGATTGAACCCTCCTGTAACCCAAAATTCCACCCTCCATCGAAAGTATGGTATGATGGAGACTGTGCTGCAGCCTGTCAGCAGCGGCACCCGGGCCCGACCCGGAACCCCCAAAGCACCCCCACGAACTCTGGAACGGCCCCGCAGCTTACCATGCCAGGAAACCCCCCCAACAGGATCACAAGCGGCAAAGGAAAAACCGCGCACCGGACACACGCCGCCAGCGGGACGCCGGCAAGAGGGCGTTCCCCCGCTGCTCCCACATGCAAAGGAGGCAGGGCCTGGGTCGGTAACCACGCCCCCAATAGAGATCAGCCAGGCGGAGCCTGCCCCGGCCCCGCAGGGAACGCCCCCGCAGTTAACGCCGCCGCCTGAATCACAGGTGCGGCGTGCAGTCACGCCCCCATCAGGAAAGCACTCGGTAGGGCTGCCCCTGCCCCCGCGGCGTCACTCAGAGCGGCTGCGAGCGCGCACAGGGGCGGGGCTTAGGGAATAAGAGCCAGCGCCGCCTGGGAAACGGCGCTGGTGATTGTAGAAACCGGCCTGTGACTGGAGCGTGAGCGAGAGCGAGCGTGCCAGGAGAATTGAGTGCGTGTGACCCCTACTAGTGCCCGAGCGTGTGTTCCTTCTTAACCAACCCTTGTGAGTACCTGAGTGAGTGAAGCGTGAGTAACCTCGAAAGAACCCTTCCAGAAACCTTGTGTGGTGTCCTTGTTGTCGGCGGTGAGTGTCCCCTGTCCAGCCTCCCTTCCCCCTTCCTGGGACCCCGCACCCCCTGGGGTGAAGCCCCTCACCCCGTGGCCCCCGTGTGTTGTGCTGAGTGCAGTCCAAGAGTGTGGGGCAGCCTTGGGTTCTTGGTCAGCAGCGCCTGATGATGATAGGGGCTCGTTCTCTTTAATTAGAGGTAAAAGCCCACACACTATCCTGACGGGCAGCCTAACTCCGGTCNCCGTGCTGACCTCGATACCCCAGGGCCGTGTGTGTGTGAGTGGAGTCCCTCCCCCTACCCCCGGTAACACAGCCAGAAAATTAGTCAAGTCTATTTATATATCCTATCGTCAGGGCCAGCTACGTTGTTTGCCACCCTCTTATTTCCAGGGCAAGTGGGATTATCGAGCCCTTACAACTAGGAAAAAATGGGAATACGTTCGAGCTAGGTGGGATTCAGTTTTGGAGGCTGCCCAGGCAGGGAATTCCCGACTTTTCTAGAGGTTGCTTAAGGGGGGCTTTAAGTCACCTATTAGCCGAAATTTGTTCTCTATTCCAGCCCAAACATGGACAACGTATTTCAGCCAGATCGATGCACCTCCTGTAACAACGGTCCCTCCTGAGCCGTTACTTAAAGCTACATCAGTACTTCCCAATTGGCCTCGGGTGGATGATTTTGAAGTAGTGGATCTAATAGTCATGCAGGAATAATAGGGTGCCAGGAAGGGATCTGATACCCGTGGAATTGCTCAAACATTATAAGGAATGGTGGGTACCCATGTTGTCAGCTCTTTTCTCTGCCATCAATCAATCGGGATCTGTTCCATCGACTTGGAGACTAGCTGTGGTTGTACCCATCCACAAGAAGGGCTCACGGACAGATCCTGCCAATTTCAGGCCCATCAGCTTGCTTTGTGTTGTTGGGAAAATTTATGCTAAGTACCTACTGGGCAAGCTGAATTTGTGGATGAGGTCATGTAAGATAATATACCTGGAGCAGGCTGGTTTCCAGGAGGCAAGGTCAGTCACAGACGACTGTATGGTGCTTTCGTATATAATGGAGAAATACAGGCATCTAAACCAGCGGTTCTTTGTGGCCTTTCTTGACCTCTGTATGGCATTCGATACAGTTGATAGGGCCATTCTTTGGAGTAAATTGGGCAAATCTTCAATTGACCAACGACTTTTGTTTCTAATCTGTTCACTCTACTCCGATTCCAGGCTAGTAGTAAAACTGGGCCCTTGTGGGTATGTCTCGGAGGAAGTAGAAGTCAACACGGGAGTGAGACAGGGCTGCATTTTGGCGCCAGCTCTTTTTAACTTTTTCTTCAATTATGTTGTTTTGCTCATGGGCCAACTCTCATTCTTTCCCCCTCGGCTTGGCCTTCGCCACATTGGGTGCCTGCTGTTCGCAGACGACTTGGTCCTGATGTCACAGACCTGTGTGGGGTTAAGGCGGCAGCTAGAGGCCATGGCTTTTTATTGTCGGGCCAATAATATTGAATTAAATTACCTTATATCCAAGGTTTTAGTCTGTGCTAAATTCCTGAGAATTAATCGCAACTCTTGGTTTATTGACGGTAACCCAATTGAGCAGGTTGAACAACTCAGGTACCTAGGTATTTTATTTCACTACTCAGGAAGCTGGAAACCCCACATAGAGGGGGCATGCCTAAAAGTCAAAAACTCTGCCTTGGCAATTGGGAGCTTTTTTAACCAACCTGGCAGGGCAGCTTATAATATGGCTATTCGAGCATTTAATAGTAAGTCCTCGGCCCAATTTCTTTTTTGGGCTGAATTATGGGCCCCCTTCATTACCTCTAGGGTGGATAGTGTCCAGGTAAAATTCCTGAGGACCTTGCTTAGAGCTCCAGGAGGTATCCCGGGAGTTGTCCTACGTATAGAGATGGGCCAGCAGAAGTGGACATTTAGAGTCTGGGCCATGGCCCATAAGTTCTGGATCAAAACTCACTGGTTGGACCTGAAGGGTCTCTTCCCTTTTTTCTTGGAGGACTCATTCCAGGGTAAATGGCGGCAATCAGTCGAGCTCCATCTCACCTCCTTAGGTTTATCCAAACCTTATTTATTATCTAGGGGTTTTCTCCCTGTGTTGGCAGAAGCCAGGGTACGCTGGCAGGACGTGGACCTCCAGGTGGAGTGGGGAAGAATGAGTTCTTCACCCCACCTGAGTCACTATTTTGGTTTTGCTCCCCAGGTAGACACTATGGCTCGGTACCTCCTGGCTGATATCCCGCCAAGAGGGAAATGGCTCCTCCTGGCGGCTAGATTTAATGCCTTGCCGACAAAATTCTTGGAGGGTCATTACAAAAAAATCCCGATAGCCCAGAGACTGTGCCCCTATGATCAGCAAGAATCTGAAACTACCTGCCATGTGCTCCTAAGGTGCCATCTATATGATGCCTTGCGTGCTGAAATTTTGCAGTCATTTTTAGACTCGCATCCCAGTTGGACAGACAACTACATGTGCAACACACTTTTAGGTGATTGCAGCCAGGAAGTAACTTGTGCTGTAGCTAGGTTTTTGACTGCCGCCTTTGTTAGACGGAAACAATTTTTGGATTACACTTGTTCGAACTGACTTTTGTTGATTCTATGATTACCCCTGGATACTCCCCAGACCCAATTTAATGATTTGGTTTGTAGATACTCTATTATGCAAAATTTTATATTGTATTGTGTGCTGTGTTTTGTATCTTGTGCTGTGGCAGTGTGCCTGCCCCAATAAAATTGACTACTACTACTACTACTACAGAGATGAGCAACAAAGATAATGGATATGTATTTAACTCTGTTTCTAGCCCACCCTTCCCCAAAGCTGAGGACAGGTAACATGTAACAGATAACGCACCAAAAAAGGAAAATGAACATAAAACTAAAACCATAAAAATACAAACTTTATAAAGAAAGTATTCCCATTAAAAACAGTGCCCCAAACTCTATCCCCACTTGCCAAATACCTGCCTAAACAAATAGGTCTTACATCACCTCCAGAAAATAAAGCTCAGGTTTAGTTAATATGGGGAAGGGAGCTCTTGGTGCCTGTTCCGCAGCTCTGGAACGCCTCTCTACACCCCCTTGCAGAGACCACCTGGTGTAGTGATGGAATTAACAAGAGGTGGTCTTTTAGATATGTACAGCCCAAGCCATCTAGGGCTTTATGGGTTAGATCCAGAACCTTGAATCATGCCCAGAATGCTAGTGCTGACTCTGGAGCACTGGTGTAATGTGATGGGCCTCTGTACGGATCAACTTCCATTCAAAAGCTAAATGGGTTTGGGCTCTTCAGTTTAGAAAAGAGAATGGGAATGTGATGATGAGGATTTATTAAATCATGAATGGAGTGGAGAAAGCAAAGAGAGTAAATAACTGCCCCCTTTTTGGTACTACCAAAACTAGGGGATAGCTGATGAAACAGCAGGCTAAAATCAAATAAAATTCATATACCATGCACAATTAAGAAGAACTCATTGCTAGGTTATACTGTGGAGGCCAATATTATAACTGGGTCCAAAAAAAGGATTGGATTAGTTCATCAATGAGTAATAGCAAAATTGGCTACGGGATGCACCTGTTACTGCTAGAATGTAGGAATTAACAACGGGATGGGTCACTCCATTTATTTACTTATTTATTTATTTAGTTAGATGTTTAGACTGCCTCCTCCTGCTACTGCAGCTCAGGGTGGCTCACAACATGTTATAAAACAATGAAATAAAACAGCATAAATAAAAACAAAATACAAACAACAATATAAAATTACACTAAAAATAATTAAAAAAAACATGTCAGAACTAAAAATCCCAACCCTCCCCCTTCCTAACTGCCCACTCATCAATCTGTCTCCCTCGCCAAAAGCCCGCTGGAACAGCCAGGTCTTGCACTGTCTATGGAAAGAGGGAAGGCCCGGGGCCAGATGGACCTCCGTTAGGAGGGAGTTCCACAGCCTCAGTGCAGCCACCGAAAACTCTCTCCTCATCGTCATCACCTGAGATACCTGGGGAACCCCGAGGAGGGCATCCCCAGCCAACTGCAGGGGCCTATCCAGGACCCAGGGGATGAGGCAATCCTGCAGATAAACCTGACCCAGACCATGTAGGACTTTAAAGGTCAAAACCAACACCTTGAATGCCTTTTTAAAACTTCTGTTAGTCGCCCCGAGTTGCTTGTGCAGGAGAGGGTGACATATAAATGCAAAAATTAATAAATATCCAGTTATTAAGCTAAATGAACCACTGATCTGATCCACTGTATTGCTTAAGCTAAAATCTCTTTTCTTTCTTTCATTTCTAGAATCTTGCTTTAACTTCTTTGTCTGTATTTCACTTCTGTCTCCGCTGCTAAAACTCTGGTCCATGCTGTACTCGTTCTTTGCTTCTATCACAGCAATCACATATTCCTGATTTTACACCATTAGGTATCTTCAAATGTGGATGAGTTTTTCTCTCCCTTTTCCTCACTCTCCTCCATCTTATGCTTAATGGTTCTGCAGAACTGTGCCCACCATGCCTACCTCTTTGTTTGGCCCAACTTCTATTGGTTAAAGTACCTGAGATTTCAGTAGGGATAAAAATGAAATTGTGTCGGGCTGTTGGAATTCCGATCGAAGTTCTAATTGATGGAAACTATCAATTAGAATCCCAATCAGGTTTCACTGTGCCATTTTACACATGCGCAAATGGCTTGATCGTAATTCTGATTGATAACTTCAGTCAGTCAGAATTCCAACAGCTGTTCCATTTCCATGAAAATGGAATGAATGTATCAAACCAGACCTAGCTTTCAGGCCAAATGGCCTTTCCTTAGGTGTGCAAAAAAATCAGAACTATCCGACTTATACATGCCTGAGGAAGCGTCCATTTTTGTCTGAAAGCTTGCATACTCTCACCAATAGAAGTTGGTCTCAGTTTCTAACATTTTGGACCAACATGGCAACCACAATCTAAACTACTTTTGTTCTCATTTCATCCTTTACTTTGCCTAAGGAATATGGTGGGACAAAAAAAATAATCTAAATAAATAAATAAATATATCACTCTGCATGTTGTTTCCTCTTTGTTTCCCCACCCCAATCTTCTCTCTCAGACCTGATTCACACAACATTGTGGCTCTAGGGAAACACTTGAAGAGTGACTCATGCTGTTTTCTCCCTTAGATTGTGTGTGTTGTGTGAAGTGTGTTTTTGTCAGGCTAGCAAAACCTACGCAAAGAAAGCCCTGAGCTTCCTTTTTTGATATCACTTGTATCTGGAAAGCTGGGTTCAGAGTCAAGGATTTATTCCAGAAGAGCAATTTGGTTTTCGGAGAGGTTACTCTCCTATAGATAATTTTTTGTTCTATCCCATCTTATAGCCAAATATATAAGGATAAGAGCGGGGCGGCTCTTCCTCATTTTTGTAGATCTGAGGAAGGCATTTGATTCGATTTCCCACAGGAAGCTCTGGCAGAAGCTCTTTACCTTGGGTATTATTACTAGAGGTGGGACCCCAGGGCAATTACTGGCTACCGGATTTACCGGATTCCAGTTTCCAAAAAAACGGATTCCTGGAGTAAATCCGGTATACCGGTACCGGATTTATTCCATTGATTTCAATGGGGCACTGTCCCCATTGAAATCAATGGAATAAAAAAATTCCTCCCCCCTCCCCCTCCCAGGATGTGCGGGTGGAAGGGGGGACACCTCCCACCCACCCTGCCCAGCCTGGATTTAAAAAAAAAAA
>QEPC01001478.1:5279056-5293950 GCA_003113815.1 Sphenodon punctatus
ATATACGGCATGTTTGGTTATATCCATTGTGCCTGGGCAAAGAGTTTGTGCCCAATGAGGAAAAAATGGCACTTCTTCTTTCATCTGATAATGTAACAACTATGCATGCGATTGCCTCTTTTGCACTATTGGCAGCAAGGATACGTAAAGTCAAGGCTCAAAGTAACTAATTAATTGATCGGGGTTGTATTGTCCTCCCTGGTTGTTATCCATGTACCCTTTTGGGCTAAAATGTGATTCCTCCTCATCAATTGTTAATTCCCCTCACAATTAGTTATGTGAGCCATCCAATCCGAATGGATCTGCAATTTTATTATTTTATATTTATGTTGTTATGTAGTTGTGTTATGTATAATATATTTATGTTGGTCTCTTTGTTTTATGTTGGGTCAAGACGTCCGTCCGTAATATATTGATTAATTGACTGATATCACTTGTATCCACTCAATAGCTTCCTGATCCTCATGCTTTCTCCCTCTTTCAACTTCTCAAGAAATTTCACACAGTCTTCTTTATTAACCTTAAGTAGGTCTCTGCCCTTAATGGTTGCTCAGATATTTTATTTCTACCAGTGAGGCCAGAAATTATGTAAGGTGGTCCTCTTCGATATTTACAAAAATTTACAGTAATCTGTAGGTTACTAATCTAATATTCTGGTTTAGACTAGGAAACTTATTAAAGGCAATATTTTAAACATACCTCACTAAGGCCTTGTAGTGAATTAATAGACTGATTGAAGCACCAAGAGAATATTTATACATCTGTAACTATTGAAAGGATGCTATGAGTTTCCTTTATGCTTTATTTGCTTGCTATATGCTTCATAGTAACATTTAGTTTAGGAATATTGAAAATGCATATTAGGAGGAAAACAGGCTTGCAGGAAGAGAGAGAAATATGAGAGATATATTCTTGTCATCTAGAAAGAGAGGCTTAATAGTAAGAACTGTCCATTCCCAGAGCATGGCTGTACTTTAAAGTAAATAATAAACAAGAAAGAAGGTTACAGAAACAGATAAGGATTGAGCGATGTAAGGAGAAAATGGCCTGGTCAGACAGTGAGATGCCTTAGAGAAAGGGGCATGGGCAACTCATGGCCAAAGATCAGGCCTCCCATCTGGAGGGAGGGGTAGGCAGGATCTAACTGGTCAGGACATCCCATAATGACAGTGACTAAGCAGAAAGTACCCCAGATCTGAACAGCCAATGGAAGAACTTCCCAGGCTTAGCACTGACTCTGGATAATCATAAGGCAGTCACTGGATAAAAAGGCCAGCCCTAGATAGGGAAGGTGCCTCGTGTGGTACCCTCTGACCGGTTGCTTAGGTAGTAGCCGCCAGTTGATCGATGCTTCGCCCTTTTCCACGCTCTCAAAGGCTGTGAAAAGCCAGACTCCAGCAGCTAGGTTCCTAGATAGGCCTTGATTGGGCCCCCGCCCTGCCTCTCCTCTCGAGACCAGACCTGAGACCTCTGATGTGTAAGAACTCATATGTATGCACTTATGTGTGTGTGCTTGCTGTTAGAGTAGGTGAAGGCCATTGCTAGATGCAAGTGTATTGGTGCTATATTATTGTTATATTCTCAGTGCTTTCTATAATAGACATCTGTCTATTTAAAGGACTTTGCCATCTGTTTCATAGTGTCTCTGCCCAGATCCCAGAATTGGGAGCTGCCTGCCAGGGGTCTAAGTCCTGTCCCTGGTAGGATTGATAGAGAACAGTTCCAATTCATAACAGCCTCATTCACACAGTACCCCTCCCCATTGCAGATTCACCACTTGCTTGCCTTGTGCAGTAGCAATTCATTCATACTGGGCACAATCTCTTAAAGTCAGTGAGAGTTTTGTAATTGACTTCAATAGGCAAAGGATTGCACCCACAATTGCGGATTTCTCTACATTTCAACGGCCAACCCCTGCATCAAGTGACAGAGAATAATGGATCATCAAGGAGCACAGGAAGTGTAAGTAATTTTCCATAATGTTCAGAATATGTTTTTCTGCAACTACTCACTCTGAGACGTGTTGTGTGAATGAGCCTTGAGTCTAATTTTTCCCACCATCATTGGGTACTTTCAGACATGACGCTAACCACCCTTTAACCACCCTTGGTGGTTATTTATGCATGTTGCAGGGCTTCATAGGGCACCAATAGTGTCAACTCTAAATTCCCTAAGATTTTGAACTAATCATACGAAAGCACATCCACAATAAAAGGAATAATTGGCAGAAACATTCCATATTCCAATTTCACAAGGGAAATTTTGATTCCCCTTGGTTTTGTTTATCTAATGTATAGGCAACCCCAAATAAGCACCAATGGGCATGATACAACAACCATTTATTTTAGCCCACCTTAGCATACAAACAGGCAGGACTGTGCTCACAGGGGTTAAAAATCATAGCTTTGTATCAGGCCACTCTTGCCTTGGCCCACATACCTGTCTTGTATGTAATAAAAGGTTTTTTTGAGATGCAAGATCTCATTCCTGCACTGCCTGTGTATATGGGAACAGAGATCAGAGGAAGCCAAATGAATTGCTCAAGGTCACAGAGCCAGTCAATAATAGATCTGAAGTTTGATTTCCAGATCACTTCTTCATTGTTCAACTCTATGCTATTATTTATCACTAAAGAAAGAAATTCAAATAACTTCTGGACTTTCAACTAAATCTGCAAAAGACCACAGACTTTAAGGTAATCCTAAAACCCCAGGCTCCACTCAGCCTGTGTACTTACTGTAATTCTTAAATGTGAGGGATTATGGTACACACAGCAGTATTACACTGGCATAATGGGGTAAGAGAAGCATGTAGTTTTGTGCCTTAACTCTAAGCATCTTTGCTTATTGGGATATAATTCAAATTCTGATCATACATTTCTTAAGGCTTAAATAATGGTATCCCCATTTGTGCCATTACTCATAGTTCTAGTAATATTTCAATTAGAGTTCTGAAATGTTAAGATCCAGCATATAGGAAGTTGTTACCTTTTATCAGTCTTGATAACGATGTCTTGTGGCACCAGAGAAATGCATGGGAGTAATGTTAAAGTAAGGCCAAAGTGTAAGCTCACTTGTGCTGGTTTTATATCACTGGAGCTGGACCCATTTATAGTGGTGTAACAAGAGCATCAAGCCTACCAGGCTTTCAAACTTGTGACCTCTGTACTTGCGACTCAGCAGCTTATTGTCAAGACACAGGACTTCTCAGGCCCAGGTCTTTGACACAAGAGAGCAGAAGTTGATCATTATAGACACATACATTTAAAAGGAATAGGACCAATTGCAAGCTCCACTCCACATACAAACCTGAAATTCTTGGTACACCAATCCCCAAGCTTTTTTTGAAGCATTTAACAGAATATATAACCTTTAAGGAAAGTTAAAAATATCTAGAGAAAGTGGCAACCTAGAGGATTATGGATAGTCATCCAGGAAATGAGGGCTCATCACCTGACACAGAAAGGACCTTAAAATAAAAGATTGTGACTATTGGTGAGAATGCGGATGTAGCAGAATGTACTACCAAGTCCAGCTAGAAGGCCTGGAGTAGTAATATAAAGGGACAGAAGGAGCCAACAAAAAAGAAGTGTAATTGTATAAGAAGTGTGCAAAACACCCTGCAGGAAGGCAATGAGCAGACCTAAGAAGACTTACATGAACACAGGCTACTGCTAGGGCCTCAGGGATGGGAATCTCCAAGAGGGGGAAGGGCAGATCTCCAGCCAGTTATTACTAACAGCAGCTGGACTAAAGCAAGAAAAAATGGTTTTTTACTTCTGAGAGTGAGCTGAGCACAATTATTGTTATTTATTATTTATTATTTATATAGCACCAGCAATGTATCTGGCACTGTACAATCAGTAGTTATAGACAGGTCCCTACCTCAAGAGGTTTACAATATAAGAAAGACAAGGGAGGGGAGGCAAGGGAGAGGGAAACATAAGGAGAGACAAGGATACAATACTGAAGTTGAGAAGTCGCAGGTGCATGTGCTTAACTTAGTTACAGGTAAGAGGAGGACTCAGAGTAAAGGAGGGAGAGGAGGCATTCATGACACGTCTATGGGGATGAGGAGCTAGGGAAAACCTGACAAGGAGGTAGGTTTTCCAGAGGGATTTGGAGGTTGGGAGAGAAGGAGTAGAACAAATGTATCCAGGGAGGGAGTTCCAGACATGGGGGGGCAACAAGGGAGAAGGAGCAAATATGGTTTGAGGAGCAAGGGAGTCATGAGCAGGTGAAGGTGGTGGCAGACAAGGAGTGAAGTTCCTGGGCAGGAATGCAGTGGGAAATAATTGCAGAGACATATGTGGGAGCAAGGTCATGAAGAGCCTTGAACGTGAAGACAAGAAGCTTGTGCTGAATACATTCAGGCAGAGAGAGCTAGTGTACAGCAGAGAGGAAGGTACCCCCGTCCTACGAATAAAGGTAACCGATGAAACCTGCAAAGAGGCACTCCTGGCTGACTGGAGGGCCACAATGAGATATGACAGGACAGTCTTTCAGATAGATGGGACCCAGACCATTTAGGGCTTTAAAGGTCAAAATCAGCACCTTGAATTGTGCCCGGAAAGCTATATGTAGCCAGTGGAAATTTTGGAGCACTGGTGTAATGTGCTCCCGGCAACTCATCCCCAAAAGGATCCAAGCCATCGCATTCTGCACCAGCTGCAGCTTCTGAACAGTCATTGAGGGCAGACCTACACAGAGCACACTGCAGTAATCTAGACTCAGGGTAATGAAAGAATGGATGACAGTGGCCAGATTTGAATCAGAAATAAAAGTCTGCAGCCTCCTCACCAGATGGAGGTGGTGAAAAATGCTCCTGGCCACTGCCGCCACCTGGCATTCCAGGCGCAGCGAAGGATACAAAGGCACTCCAAGGCTGCAATCCTGATCAACCAGAGAGGGGCCGGACTACATCAATAACAGNCCTGCAACATGCATAAATAACCACCAAGGGTGGTTAAAGGGTGGTTAGTGTCATGTCTGAAAGTACCCATAATCTAAATATTTGAAGCAAGATCCTCAGTTGGCATGAATGAGTGTGTTTCTATTGACTTCAGTGGATCAGTACTGATTCCCACCAGCTGAAGATCCATGGCCAATTCTTCTGGTTAGGCACTTAAGTTGCCAATATAAAGGTAATGCAAACTTGAAATGTTTATATCTAGGAAAAACACACAAGACATAAGATCTGGCCATGGAACTTCACCTGGTGGGAATCGGCACAGATCCACTGAAGTCAGTAGACCACACCGTGGTCTTCCTGAGGATGTTTAAGTTGTTACAAATTCTTTAGTTTCATTGTATTTGGTTTTGTTCACAGTCCTTAGAAATTATGAAATATCAGATATAATCTTTCTTTTTTACTTTTAGCTTTTTTCTAAGTACAGTCCCTAAACTTTTGATCCTTGCTTTTTTATTTTCTTGCAGCGGTAGCTGCAAGAAAGTTAAAGGCAGAACCACTCTCCATTATAAACAAGGGACTGCTGAAGTCCTGATATTGAGGAAACTGCTTGAGCTACGGTTCTGAAAATGTATTCATGGCTTATATTTGTGGGGACCATCATATCTGCAAAGTTTTAAGAAGATCCAGCTAGAAAATAAAGAATTGTAACTGTTTAAACGTTAATTGGTTGTGGTCAAAATGCATGGCATCCTGACTATTTTGAATCCTTAATATCTCCTCCCTCTCCAATGAGTTAAACCTCTAGACTTCACAGCCTTGGAGCATGAGATCTAGATCAAGTGCTGGTGTAGTGTGATAATGATTGGTGCACCCAAAAATAAGTTATTAAACATTAAAAAATCAGTTCTGCTGGCTGACGCATGTGCAGTTGAGCAGCCACTGACCATCATTTGTGGTGTTAGAAAAAACAGAATAAGGAAAGTTATGTGTCTTTGCTTTTTAAAATCATGTGACTTTATCAGGAGCCAGCTCTGTCACAAAGACATTAAGCTCAGTTTCACATCAATTACACACTTGCCTCAGAAAGCCAACAAGAGGCATCTCCAGTCAGTTTCATGTCAATTCCCCTTTTGTCTCACTGTACTTTTCACTCCATATAACAAGTTGCATGACTTATTTGTTCACTCCGTGGGGAGGATTTTGAGCGATCCATATTTCCTCTCCCCGGACGAGTTAGGCCTCCAGACTTCACAGCCTTGGAGACTGAGATCTAGATCAAGAGCTGGTGTAGTGTGGTAATGATTGGTGCAGCCAAAAATGAGTTATTAAGCATTAAAAAAATCAGTTCTGCTGGCTGGCGCATGCACAGAGCTGGCTCCTGATAAACTTACGTGATTTTAAAAAGCAAAGTCACGTCAGTGGCATAGCTACCATGGCACGCGCGGGGGGGGCGCATTTGTACCCGGGCCCTGCCCAGGGGGGGCCGTTGGCAGAACTGTCCTCCTCACCTGCTGCGGTGGTGGCAGCAGGAGGGGTGAGGGAGGCGGGAGGGCGGAGGAGCTGGCTGGGAAAAGAGCCCGGCAGATCTGCACATTCTCTATCTGCTGACTCCTCCATGCTGCGTCTCCTTCACCCCTCCTGCCGCCGCCACTGCCAGCTGAGAATGCAGCCTAAGTTCTTCTGCTGCCTCCCCTCCCTGGCTCCAGTCCCTATCCCTCACCTGCCTCTGCCTCCTAGTAGTGCTGCTGCAGCAGTAGCAGCAACAGCAGGACACAGATCAGGGAGATAAAGCTGTTGTTTACAAACAGTTCCTGCCCATGTGCTGATTCGAAGGTTGCTACCTTGTAAAGAAGGTTCTTTGAGATGGGTCCTAACATTCTCACAACTGGGTTGTGCACGCTCACCCTATTCAAATAATAGACCACATGATGGTCTCGAGCTCCTCTAGTATAAAAAGCACTGACTCTCCCCCTCAGAATGACAGTTCCTTCCAACCCTTTCTAAAAATATAAGAAAAAAATTCCATGCGGGTCTGGAAAGATAGCTGAGAATGTTCGGAACCATCTTAAAGAACCTTGTTTACAAGGTAGCAACCTTCTGTTCTTCTTCGAGTGGCTCCTCACATGCTATTTTTACATGGCTCCGCCAGGTGGGGTGGGGGTTCGTGGGCATGCCAGTGCATGGACAGGGCATGCACATGGCTGCACATGCATCCTCACTCACCCCCCACTCATCCGTACCCACGGAGTAACCACTGTTTCCCCCGGTTGCTCCGTGCATGGGGACAAGTGCAGGTGTGTGTGAGTGGGGATGTGTGTTAGGCAGGCGTGCATGCACCCCCACACACCATGGGTGCGTGCACCACATTGTTCACACGGGGCTCCCCCACCCATGAACACACAGAAATCTGCGTGTTCATGGGTGGGAGAGGCCCGTGCAAAAAGGGCCACATTCTCACAACTATCTTACTTATACTGTCTTAGGTAGGAATTTAGGATGTAAAGCAATATATATTCTATCTTGGAAAATAAATCTGCAAATATGGTTCTGGGATTATTATGGCTGCTATTTCACTAAGTTTTCTTAATGAAGTTATTGCTAGCAGGAATACGGTCTTTAAACCCGCACCCCATAACCAGTTCATTTGTGCCCCCCATATAATCAATTCACGCTGCCCCGGGGGCACAAATTAAATGGTTATGGGTGGGGGCAGTATGAACTGATTATGGGGGCACAAATGAACTGGTGAATCAGTGTGAATTGATTATATGGGGGCAGGGGCACAAATGAACTGGTTATTGGGTGAGGGCAGCATGAACTGATTATGGGGCAGAACTGAACTGGTTATATATAATATATATATGTCTCTTTTCATGGCATAATGCACTTAATAAGCTAGCTGCATTTTGGGTGTCTGGTGTGTTTGAAAGCAGCACCTCTGGACTGGTCGCACTGCATGCGTGCACAAGGCACAGGCAGAACCGGCAGCAAGAAGCAACAGGCCCTGGAGGCCAGACTGGTTAAGCTCACTCTCCTCCTCCAGTAAGACAGTGGACGCAGTCAGTCTCTCTGTGCCTGCCTCACAGCCCGCCCGGCTGCCCCGGCAGTGGAACCACTCCTGGGGAGTGGTGGTAGACGCTTGGCTGGGGAGGTGGGAAGCATTGGGAGGCCATGCTTGTCTATGGCCACAGTTATAACTCCTAGCCACTGGATTTTGTATATTTAGAAGCTGTCAGCAGGCCCCAGGAGTGGGCCCCATCCCTTAAGCTCCACCCACTTTGGGTTTTTGGAGTACGCATGTGCTTTGCACGTGCGCAAATGAGGGGCCCATAACTGAGGCTTGAGCCCAGGCCCTTCTCAACCTTGCTACACCCCTGAGTCACGTAACTTTCCTTCTGCTGTTTTTTCTAACAACACAAATGGTGGTCTGCAGCTGCTCAACTGTGGATGTGCCAGCCAGCAGAACTGATTTTTTAAAATGTTTAATAACTCAGTTTTGGCTGCACCAATCATTATCACACTACACCAGCACTTGATCTAGATCTCATGCTCCAAGGCTGCAGACCCAAAGACCTGGTGGAACAGTAGCCGGGGAGGGGGCGGGGGGAACTGGTACAAGGGATTGTGGGAAGGGTAGGAAGTCTCTGTCCCTGCCTTGTATCCCTCTGATACTGCCCCCCCCCCCTCATTTCCCCTTGGCTGATCTGCCATCAGTGGAGTAATTTTGGTTCAATGTTTGGCCATGGAAGGGGACATCGTGCTTTATCATATCCAGTGCAGCTGTATGGTGCCCTTAGTACAGCCCCCCTGCTGCGTCTTCCCAGAACCTGTCCCAACCTTGCTTCCATCTTTGCCCTCCCAACCCCCTGACAGCTTCCCCATCCTGGGGCTTGAACTTGCCGTGCAGAACAACCCTGCCTGGCTGCGTCTCCTCCCCTTCCTTCTGAGTAGCATCAATGGCTGTTGGGGAAGGGGCATCAGGGAGAGCCACCCATTCCAAAAATGAATGAGGGGAGCAGTTCTGTAGGTTCATCTCCACCCCCCTCCCATCCTCTCTGCAGCATCACACCTACAGAATCCCCCCCACCTGTCCACTGTGGGGGATTGGATGAGGACGAGCCGCTTGAGGCTAAATCCTGACAAGACGGAGGTGATGGTTGTGGGGAAGGCCGAGGGAGTGGTGGCCCCCATCATTGATGGGGTCCGTCCTCCTCTGCTTTCTCAGGTCCAGAGTCTGGGAGTGGTCCTGGACCCACAGCTTCGCCTGGATGCCCAGATATCTGCTGTGGCAAAGGGAGCATTTTGTCAGTTACATCTGGTGCGTCAACTTAGGCTGTATGTTTTGGACTCGGATCTGGCTACAGTCATCCATGCTTTTATTACCTCGACACTGAATTACTGCAATGCGCTCTACATGGGGCTACCCTTGGTGCTGGTTCGGAAGCTGCAGCTGGTGCAGAATGTGGTGGCCCGTCTCTTGACGGGGACGGGCTGATGCGAGCATATTACACTGGTGCTTCACTCTCTGCACTAGCTGCCGGTAGGTTTCCGGGCCCAATTCAAGGTGTTGGTGTTGACCTTTAAAGCCCTAAATGACTTTGGCCCCACCTATCTGCAGGACCGCCTCACCCTCCGGGTCCTGGAATGACCCCTGCGGTCGGCTGGGGGCGCCCTCCTCGAGGTCTCCCGCGTGTCCACTAGGAGGAGGACGTTTTCTGTGGCTTCGTTGAGGCTGTGGAACTCCCTCCAATTGGAGATCCGCGTGGCTGCTGGCCTCCCCTCTTTCCGCAGACAATATAAGATCTGGCTGTTCTACCGGGCCTTTCCTGAGGGAGATGGGGTGGGTGGGTTGGGTTAGGGTAGGGGGGGATGGGATTTTATATTGGATTTTTAAAATTGTAATTATTATTTTTTATTTTAATGTTTTAAAATGTTTTTAAAATGTTGTGAACCGCCCCGAGATGCCTGAGGCAGGAGGGGGCAGCATATAATTTTTTAAGATAAATAAATAAATTAAATGCAGCTGCCCCCTTGTGCTGGGGAGGCAAACCACAGACCTGGCTCATTCTGCACAAGCAATACAGACTAATGAGGTGATTTGTATATAACTGCACATGATTTGCATGCATCCCCAATCATCCCTGTGTGGGGTTGAGGTAGAAGGTTAGAACTGCTCTGCGAAATGATGAACATGCTGCCAATCGGGAGGGGAAACTGCCCAGCCAATTTGTGCCCGAAGCCTGGAGTTCCTGCCTTGCCCCATAGCTCTGCATCTCCTTCCTTGTTCCCTGTGTGAATCCTGCCCCTTGGGATATGGATATGCTATTTTAAATATGGATATGATTTTTAAATATGACTTTTAAATATGGCTATAACTGTTAAAAACAGAGGGCAAAGATGGATATGACTTCATGCTTCTGGTTTTCTCTTTCTATCCTTCCTTACTGTGTATCCACATGTGAACATATCACATAACTGACATATATGATATCTTTTAACATACTTATTACAATATTAATTGCATCCCCCCAACTGAAAATTTTCTAAAACAAAAAACTTTAGTTTAAAAAACCGTTAAAGTCAGAACTGTTTTCAAAACAAAAAACTTTCCTTTGCAAAACCATTTAACAAAATACATTTCCCCCTAATTTAATCTCCAAAAAACATGAACATTAATTACAATTACAATTCAAAAAACATTTAACCTACATTACAACAAAAATTAAATGCAAAATGGAAATTATTTAAGGATTTTCTTTCTATAGTCAATAATGTACCATCAACATTAACGTAATATATATAGTTAATTCCTTACTATAATACTTACTCTTATTACTCTTACAAGACCTGGCATTTCCGCCAGGCATTTGATGGGGGAGAGGGGTGACGGGTGGAGGAATAGGGGGTGGTTGTTTTATCTGTTTTCTTCTTTTAATGTGTTTTAACTGTTTTAATTGTTTTTTATTGTTGTACGCCGCCCTGAGCTGCCTGTGGCAGGAGGGGCGGGGTAGTAAGTTTTTGAAATAAATAAATAAAATAAAATTATTTATCACTAAGTAAAATATTACATTATTTCTTTAGTGATCATTTTTTTATTATCATAATTTGATGAACAATTTTTTCAAACTGCCTTAACTCTGTCCATTTGCACAGAATTGCCTTGTGTGCAACTGACTGTATAAAGCTGTCTACACTGACATTGGGTGATTTCAGACGTGACTTGGTGAGATTCACCACAGTGAATCCCATCCCGGTGTTAATTGCTTCCCCGTGGGCCGTGGTGAGCTGTGCGGCCCCAACAGACGTGACAGGGGTGGCACCACTGCCTGGGGCCAACCGGAGTGAACCCGGGCCGGAGGAACCCAACAGACGTGACATGGTGGTGAGAACCACGGTGGGAGCCCCACAAGGCATCGGGGTCGCGCGGATGCAAACATGGTCGCCTGAGGGCAAATGAAGCCACAGACAGCGGAGGGCCCTGCCCAGGGAAGGGAAAAATGAAGGGAGGGGGTGGAGGGAGCTGCAGCGCGACCAGCGCTCACAAACA
The DNA here is from genome assembly GCA_003113815.1 of Sphenodon punctatus. NCBI lineage: Eukaryota > Metazoa > Chordata > Lepidosauria > Sphenodontia > Sphenodontidae > Sphenodon > Sphenodon punctatus. Next base: position 5,290,515 of record QEPC01001478.1, read on the forward strand.
GCAGCTGCGCCCGTGCTCAGTGCTCCCACATCCTCTGGGCCGGCGGTACCGGCGCCCCCTGGCCATGGTCCTCCCATGCCTGGTGTGGCTCTGTGGGGTGATAAAGGGGTCAATTAAGCATGTGGGGTGCCGTTCCCCTGTCCCCCCTCCTGTCTCCGTGCTCTTGGCGCTCCTTCACCCCGGGATGGGCACCGCTGGCCCGTGCGCAACTCCCTGTGCCCGTTCCCCATCCCAGCCTCTGGGACTGCGGTGTGTGTGTGTGCGCACTACCATCCCGTTCCACCCCCCTTTGGCCCCCCCCTTGGGGTTGGTGCGTGTGCCCTGCATTGCCCCTACCTGCTCCCTCAGTGTCTGTTCCCTCTGAGGCCGGTCGGTCGCTGGGGCTGGTGTCTGCCTGGTCCCCGGGTCGGCATGCCGTGAGGTGCAGAGTGACAATCTCCTCCTTGCCCTCTACCTCCTTGGAGTCCGCTGGGGCATGCGTACCCTCGCCGGAGGTCGGGCTGGGGGTGTTTCGGGTGCGTGTGCCCGAGGTCCCTGGCAGCTCCTCCGGGGCTTCCATGCCCAGTGCCCGGCCTCACCCGGTGCTCTCCAGATGCAGGGGTGTGTGTGCTCATCCGTGGGTCACCCCCTCCTGCCAGGCGACTATGGAGCCCTTGCGGTGCAGCACCCGGCTCAGCGCATCCATGTAGGGGGAGGCCCGTGCCACCTGCCCAGGGCACCGGTTGTTGTCCGTGATGTCCTTATAGCCCATTTCCAGTTCCTTGATCTTAGTCTGGCACTGTGTGGGCATTTGGTCATATCCGGCCTCCCCTATCTCCGTGCCTATCTGGGCGAATACCTGTTCATTCCGGGTGTTGATGGCCAGCTCGGCCTGCATTTCAGGTGTCGCCCAGATAGCAATGAGATCATGGGTCTCCTGGAGCCCCCACTGACCCCCCCTGTGGTACCGGCGCCTGGGTGCCGACCCCTCCGTTGCCTCCTCCTCCTCTGCGGCTGCCTGTCCCTGGCTTCCTCTGGCTTCAGGTTCCTCCGGCTGCTGGTTAGGCTCCTGGTGGCTATGGTCCCTCCCTCTCCCCTTCCTCCTGTGCCCCTCCTCTCCCCGGCTGCACCCCCTACCTTCTTATGGGGTGTCCCTGTGTACTGCTGGGTGTCCCCCGCTGGGACGGGTTCTCCCTCCTGCTGCTGCTTCTGCTGCTGCTGCTGCTCCTGACCCTCCTCCTTGCCCTGTCACTGCATCCTCCGCACGTTCTCCTCCTCCCTCCTCTCCATCGACTACTCCACCACGCTCCCCTACTGCTGCCTGCCCTTTAAATCTCCCTCTGTGTGCCGCTTGTTGTTGGTTGCCTGGCAGCGGAGCTGCGTGCCGTCACCACGGCCCGTGGTCATTTCCTTTCACTACGGCCAGGGTTTTCCCTTCAGATGTTACTTTTCATTTACCCCTGCCGTGGTGAACATTCACCACACCTCTGGACCTCCTCCCGTCCCGACCTCACGAAGCGTGGTTAGGTTCACCCTGGCCCGCGTTTGACCGTGGTGAACATCTGGATGCGGGCCAACAGACATGCATGGCTCTTTCACCACCGCCCACGTTTGACTGAGGTTGACTGTGGTGAATGCCGAAAACATAACGTCTGAAATCACCCATTGTCAACAGTTCATTGTATAACGTGTATACAACTTTTATACATGTAAATGACAGAGTTAAGGCAGTTTGAAAAAACTGTTCGTCGAATTATGATAAATGAAATAATGTGATAGTTTAGTTAAGGTTTTTTGCTTTAGAAAATCATCTTATTAGGATGTATGACAATGTAGGAAAAGATTTTCTTGACATGTTTCTATCTTTCGGTTGTCTGGCATCAATGTATTGGAGGAAGTTGTTTCTTACCCTTTTTAGTCCTGGAGCTTGGCAATTGTTCTAATTATAGGATTATGTGTTTGTGTGTATGATATGCAGAAAAAAGTAACAAGGAAATCTAGAAATAGCACTTAGAACGCGTACAGTAGCACTTACGATGCTATTAACAGGATCTATTATTCACCTTTTTTTCTTGTGAGATCAATTTCCACTGTAGAATAAAAATTGCTATAAACAAATGATGAATGTGAATATGTACTTTTCATTCATAAAAAGCATGCAAAAATATATTTAAACAAAGTCAGTGTTAAAACTTCACTGAAGTTGAATGTCTAAACATATAGAGAGCCAATACAAAGCTATAAAAGTCTCCCGCAATACTCAGACTCTGGCAGGGTTGCACAGAAGGGGCTGCTGGTAAAGGAGCTGCATATGAACACGTGGTGTGTTTCAGAGGAGTTGTCTGCGCTGTTTTGGCAGAGTGTTTAAGAGGACAGTGTTGGGACAGGCTGTAGAAGACTTACATGACATTCAGTTCCAAAGCTCCAGTACATCTAACTACTCTCACAAAACACCAGTGGCCACTAATCTAACGCAAAGGCTGGAACCACAAGCATGGAAAATTTCTCCAGGAAATCCTCCAGGATAAGCAAATGTATTTTTTCTTCCCACATGTATTTTTCTTCCTGCATTGTAATTGAATATGTCCAGTTACTTGGATTAATTAAATATCATCTATCAATGTGATAATTTTATTTGTATAGCACGTGCACGCTCTCTCTTCCCAGTGTTCTGGGTACTTCACAAAATGAATACAATAAAATGCAATAAAGCAATCTAGAATCCATTAAAAACATTCTAAAAGGGAAAGGGGAAGGAAAATACACTAAGAGAAACCAGCAGCGGATCCTCTAAAGGCACTTGCAGAATAATAATAATAAAAACAAAACGCTTTCAGGTAATTTTTGAAGGTGATGAGGGAGGAATTGAGATGAATATCTAGAGGGAGCGAGCTCCACACTAAGGGACTTGCCACAGCAAAGACCTGATTGCACTTAAGCTGGTGGGCAATGGCTGGATCCCCTCAAGAGCAGGTGGTATTAGAGTGCGATTAGTCATCAGGGCAAGGTTCCTGGAGCAGGTCTTGAATATTTATTTTATTTTATTTTAAACATAACTTACATCCACAGCCCATACCAGTGGTTCCCAAAGTTTATCCTGTGGCACCACGCTCCACAAAACAAAGTTGCCTGTGCCACCTCTACAGCTTAAATTGCACTGCCCTTCACTTCCTTCTGGGCTGTTGTAGCACAGATGAAGCAGCAGTGTGACACAGACGTTTCTTTGCTTCATCTAGTAGCAGCTGCAAAGTACAGACTTTTCTGGTGGAGGAGGAAGGAGGAAAATGGAGATAAGAGCTGGAAAGAGAGAGAGCGTGCACGTGCAGCCCACTGGCCCAGCAGGCATTGCAGCGCCCAGAAAGCCCCTCCAGGTGAGCAGGGCCCCACCCCATAGCCACAAGCCAAAGGTGCACGCCCGCGCCCAGAAAGGCCCAGCAGGCATTGCAGCACCCAGAAA
>QEPC01001478.1:5297475-5309625 GCA_003113815.1 Sphenodon punctatus
CGCGCTCTCCGCTCTTCCGCTGTCCCCTCCCTCGCTCTCCCTCGCTTCTCCTGCTCGCCCAACCGCCTTCGTCCCTTCTCCCTCGCTGCCCCGCATGCCTGGAACTCCCTCCCTGCCGACGTCCGCCTCGCCTCCTCCCTCCGCTCCTTCAAATCCCTCCTCAAGACCCACCTTTTCCATGCTGCCTTTCCCAATGCCCTCTAGTCTTTCCCCTTGCTCTTACTGTCGGCCCTCCTCTGCTGACTGCTGCTACCGACCACCTTGTAACCAAGCCAAGTACACGCGCCTGAGACTTCGCATCCGCCTGAATGTTTGTTTGTCTTCTCCCATGTCTCTCCCACTGTCCCCTCTCCTTGTCTCCCCCTCCTTGTCTTTTAGATTGTAAGCCACAGGTAGGGACCGCAGCTGATTATATGTTCTGTACAGCGCCAGGTTGTTGCTGGCGCTTTATAAATGTTTAATAATAATAATAATAATAACTGGGCACTGGCAGTAAGACAGCGGCACCTATACGCTGCTGCCTGCTCTCTCCTGATCCTGACTTTTGGTTTGGCCGGCCTGCTTCGCTGGCAGTGCTCCCCTTTACATCTAGTGGGCCACCTTTAGACGAATGGGCCACCCAGGGGTAAAGCAGGCTGGCATGGCCAGCAACAGGGCAGCCCATCCATCTAAAAACACCCATTGTGCGCACACTCATAATGTGCTTACTTTATTTTATTTAATTAATTAATGTATTTATTTTTATTACATTATTACTTTATTTGTATACCACCCCTTCTGCCCAATGACAGTTCATGGTGGTGCACAACATATAAATAAAACAAAGTATGAAAATATAAAATACAATCTAAAATAAAACAACAAAACAATAAACCAACAAAGGCCTGAAAAAAATGCTCCCCTTGACCCCAGAGAAAAAGAAAATAAACCCCTCCCACTACCCATCTCCCTCACCAAATGCCTGGCAAAACAGCCAGGTCTTACATTGTCTATGGAAGGAGGGGAGATCTGGAGAGAGATGAATCCGAATTCCATCGCTGCGGTGCGGCCACCGAGAATGCCCTCTCGAACGTGGAGACCCAGGGGACCTCCAAGAGGGTGTCCCCAGCTGACCACAGGGGCCGATCCAGGACACAAGGGATGAGGCAGGCCCATCGATAGGAGGAGGGGCCCAGACTATATAGGGCTTTAAAGGTAATAATAACCAACACCTTGTGGGAACAGGTGCACACCCACCTCCACCGCACACCTATCCCTCAAGTGCAATAGGCAAGCAGGATCTGTTAGTCAGTTGCAGTCTGAGTCAGTGACGCCTGTCTGGCCCCAACCCACCCCCCTGCCTGTGCTAGTGTACTGGCCAGAGAGTCTCAGGAGGGAGAGGGAGCACTCAGGAGCTGCTGGTCTGCACATGCCAAGGAAGCAGTGGGGCTCTCTTCACAGTGACCCACCAAAACATCTTAGTCTGGGGGTGTGACCACTGCACAGGCATTAGGTTCCATTGGAAGTCTAACGTGTGCAATTTGATGGCCAGGGAGGGCTCCTTTTAAAGAGCCCCACTTAGGCACTGGACAGAAGGGAAGGGCGTGGGAGGAGCCAGGGAGCAGGAGAGCTTCTGTGCTTGTCTGAAGCTCAGTACTTCCTTGGCCTCTTAGGCCGCTTTTATACGAGAGGCCGGATGCAGCGCGTTCTTCAACGCACTTCCTGAAAAGCCCCATGGGGTGCGTTTTAGATGCATTGGAAGTAGCAAGCCACCGTAGGAATTGCTGTTTGTGTGGTCTTTTTGAAGGCGCATTTTGGAGACCCTGATATCGAGGCTTTCAAAATGTGCAAGTTGGCGATTCCTATGGCGGCCGGCTACTTCCGGTGTGTCTATGGGGCTTTTCAGGAAGCGCGTTGAAGAATGCACTGCATCTTGCCGCTCGTATAAAAGCAACCTCTGAGAACTCTTCAGCCTGCCTGCTACTGCTGTTGGTAAGTGTTTGAGGGCTCTTGGGGTAGGGAGATCTGAATGGGGATCTGGGTGTGTGTGGGGAGACTGGGGTGGCGTGGGGGGGGGAGCTGGGGAAATCTGGGGCCTGTGGTGGCATGAGAGGGTGGGGGTTAGAAAGAGCAGAAGATTTGGGCCAGTCTGTATGCTGCTGCAGACTGAGAACAACTGGAGCCCTCCTTCGGGTGAGTAATATTTTTTAACTTACTTTTCTAGTTTTAATTGTTTCCCTTCCCTGACAGATGTATATTTTATTTTATTTTGGATTTATTTTTTAGGGTTTGGGGTAAATGTGGTTGCCTGGATATTTTAAATACATTTTTTGGGTTTTTTTTAAAGTTTATTTTTTTAGAGTTTGAGGGAATTTTGGTTGTTTTTGAATTTTAAACATATTTTTGGATTTTAAAAAAAATGTTGGTTTGTGCATTGACTGAATACATTTTGTAAAAATATTTTCCTTTTTAGATTTTAAAAATAATTTCTGTTTTTGTAGTTCAGATATTGGATATTTGGAGTGGATATATTATGTGTTGACTAAGTCGAGCAGGGGAGTGACTTTCTTAGATTGTAAACCCCACAATCTGTGGAAATCACTCCTTTGATGCATACGGTCAATGCACAATTTCCCTGTAAGAGGGAAATGGGACATTCTCCATCTTGTGAGCTGGTCTATTTCGAAATAGATCATCATCATCATCATCATCATCATCATCATCATTTTATTGCACTGGCTTCAAGCCATGACAAATACAAGTGACAAATACACCTTAAAATAGGACATAAATCAGTCCCATACAGTTTTAAAGTTACATATTTACATATTACATATATACAGACAAACTTGCTCCTATAAACTTATACGTTTGTAAACATTCATGTAAATCAGAAAAAAAACATATATTAGTCAAGATCATGGTAAATTATACCAGATCATATTGAGAAGGTTAAAAATCGCTAAGGCCCAGCCGAGTCCTTAGTGTGCCTAACCCGGATTCTAGCTGCTCTAGCTGCACATACTGCGACCCTCTCTGTTCTAATTGGGTCAAAATCACCCAGAAGAAATATCAATTTATAATAGCTGGTCATTGCAGGTCCAGATCCAAGAAACGCATCAGACTTTCCTGAGGGGCCATATACAAAGGACACTCAAGCATATAATGGCTCAAATCCTCCACTCCCAGCTGGCAGGAGCAAAATCTCTCTGCATGCGGGACACCCACATAGCGGCCTAAAAGCATCGCTGAGTGCATAGTTTGGAACCTTAAAGCGGTAAAAGCATTCCTCAAGACACAATCAGAGAGGTTATTAATATATTTTGCCCCACTGGGTCGTGGTATCCGATATTTATAGAACGATGAGGCACGGGACTTAGAAGCTATAGTTCTCATCTGCTGTCTATCAATATCCACTGCACGCCTTTTGATGAGCCTAATAGCTTAATTACAAGTAAACTCGTGAAAAAATTCTGACGAGAAGCCCAACTGGAGGAGCCTTTTACTAAGCCGATGCCACCAAACATCTTTCCTACACCATCCATCATTTTGCTTTTCCTGCAGGCACTTTCTAGGCAGAGAAGTATAAGGTAAATCACAGGTTTTTATCCAAAAAGAAAATACACTGGCTTCTAATCTGGCTAGCGGCGACATTCTGACTAATTCAAGATTTAAGATTGCTGACTGCATTGACGGTGGAACACCCAGCATGTTTCTCAAACAGTTATTACATACAGGTTCTAGCATCTTCACTGCCAGTCGATCCCCTCCCCAGATCTGGGAGCCATAGAACATTTTAGAAAGAAGCTTTGTATAAAAAATCTTTAAGGCTAGGCCAACTTGATGCCTCCCTTTGGTTTGAATTTTTTTTAAGAAAGCAATTGTCTCTGTCTTGATTGTCTGCTTGACCAGGACAAGGTTTGAGGCCCATGCCCCATTAGCTGCGAACCTGATGCCAAGGTATTTAAAAGTTCGGACCTGTTCAATCTTATTTCCTGCAATATGCCACATGTGAGGTGCATACCGCTTAGCAAAAACCAAAATTTTAGTCTTGGAGTAATTGATTTTAAGCTCCTCTTTGGCACAATTGGCGCTAAAATCCTTGGACGTGGATGCGCTTGCCAGCTACCGACCTGTCTCTAACTTTCCCTTTTTAGGTTATTGAGTGGGTGGTGGCACTCCAACTCCAGGCGCATGTAGATAACATCGGTTTCCTGGACCTGTTTCAATATCGGTTCTGTCCCGGCTATGGCACTGAGATGGCGTTCGTGGCCTTGGTCGACGACCTCCACTGGGAGATAGATGCAGGATGTTCAACATTTCTCATCCTGCTAGATCTCTCGGCCGCTTTTGATATCGTTAACCATGGGCTGCTGTTGAGACGGCTGCGTGACCTGGGAGGTTTGGATGGGACTGTTCTTGAATGGTTCCGTTCATTCCTCTCAGGGAGAATCCAACGGGTGGTGCTGGGGGAGGAGACATCTTGCCCCCGCGATCTATCATGTGGCGTTCTACAGGGTTCTATTCTGTCTCCATTATTATTCAATGTATATATGCAGCCCTTGGGGGAGGTCGTGCGAGGGTTCGGGGTGCGATGTCACCAATATGCTGATGATACACAGTTGTACCTCTCTTTTTCAACTGACCCAGACCCTGCTGTCTCGTTGCTATCCCAGTGTTTGGAGGCCGTGGTGGAATGGATGTGGCAGAGCAGACTGAAGCTCAACCCCGATAAGATGGAGGTGATGTTGGTGGGGAGAGCGAGGGAGATAGTGGCCCCCCTGATTTGGGGGGTTCGCCCTCCTATAGCTCAGCAGGTCCGAAGTCGGGGGGTGGAGTGCTGGACGCAGAGCTCCGCCTGGAGCGGCAGGCAGAGTTAGTCGCGAAGGCGGCTTTCTGCCAGTTGCACCTGGTGTGGAAACTGCGTCCGTACGTCTCCGGCCCGGACCTGGCCTCCCTCATCCATGCTTTCGTCACCTCGAGACTGGACTACTGCAACGCGCTCTACGGGGGGCTTCCCTTGTGCCTGGTTCGGAGGCTGCAGCTAATGCAGAATGCGGCAGCCCATCTCCTTACGGGGACGGGTCGCTGGGAGCACATTACACCTGTGCTCCGGACTCTGCACTGGTTGCCGATAGCGTGCCGAGTCAGGTTCAAGGTTTTAGTGTTGATCTATAAGGCCCTTCACGGTCTGGGCCCCTCATACCTCAGGGACCGCCTCGCCCTCTGCACCCCAGAGCGGCTCCTTCGATCTGCTGGGGGTGCCTTCTTGGAGGTCCCCCGTGTTAAGCGGGGGCCACAATGGAGAGGGCATTCTTGGTGGCCAGGTCGCACCTTTGGAACTCCCTTCCGGAGGAAGCTTGCCTGGCCCCAAGCCTGTTGACATTTCAGCGTAGTTGTAAAACCTGGCTGTTCGCCCAGGCCTTTGGGGAGGGGGGGGAGGGTTTTAGCTCCCCCTAACTTTTTTATTGTTTTAAGTGAGGTCCCAGGCCCTGTTTTAATATGGTTGGTACTGTTGATTTGTTTTAAATTGTTTTATACATATTGTATGTGTTTTTATTGTTGGAAGCCTCCCCGAGCTGTTTGCAGGAGGGGCGGGATATAAATCTATGAAAATAAATAAATAAATAAAATAAATAAAATCATTCAGCAAGCGTGTTAAGCTCAATCTTCTAAGGGAAAAGATAATGGTGTCATCGGCATATATAAGTATGGAAATTTTGTTACTACCAATTCGAGGTGCCATATACCTTCCTACATCTCTATGTTTCACTATTAATTTTTTGACATATAGGTTAAACAACAGTGTGGAAGCCAAAAGGCAACCCTGGTGGACACCTTTTTGATGTCCATACTGGATCAGATAACATTCCTTTTAGATTGACCCGGACTCTCAGTGCAAAATTGGAATACATTGATCTTATCAGCAGTAAAAGTCTTATCTATGTGTAAGCATAACTGTTGTGCCAGTTATTAACTAGTACCCTATCTCAGGATATAAAAGCCATGGCATCGTACATCACACAAGCCGCCCGTTGCCGGCAGAACTTTTTGGATTTTGAGTATTTTGCTGCCAGTCCCAGCTTATCCCCTTGAATTTCATTATATCAGTTTCCATTGGATATGATATATGGCAATTGTAGGATTAGTGGTTGTTGCGGCACCAAAAATGTATAAGAAATAAATTAATGGTATATATTTTTAGCCCTACTTTAGTTATTGACTGGTTTTGTGGAATTTTATTATTTGTTGTTGTTATTTATTTATTTTTATTTTTTTAATTTTTGATTGGAGCAATATGCTTTTTATTAGTTCTGGCATGGAAATATCTATGTCTATGATGTATTGTTTACTAGTTTGTTTTATTTATTTGTGTGTAATTGTTATGACCTATGGTTAAACAATAAATATTACTTTGACCTTGACAATTCCTTCCAACGTTTTTTCCTGCATATCAAATCAAGCGCTTATGAAAAGTCTACAAATGCTGCAAACAGCTTAATTCTACGATTTTTATTTACCAGATTATCCAGTACAAATGCATGGCTTATCGTGCTTCTACCAGGCATAAAAACAGCCTGTTCTTCAGCTATAAGATCTTCCTTGAAAATCCAGGCCATCAAACGATCCATCCTTGTGTAAAGTTTTGAAATAATACAAAGAAGGCTTATAGGGCGATAATTCCCCGGGTCCGACCTATACCCTTTCTTCAAAATTGGCACCACAATGCTTTGCCTCCAGTTATCCGGTATTACTCCAGAGTTATTAATCAGCGTAAACAGGTGAGCTAAAGTCACCACTCACCATTCTGGTAGCAGCTTAAAGACTTCACCAGTCACAAAATCCGATCCGGGAGCCTTGCCGCTTCCCAGAGAACGAATTGCCTCAATAACATCCTGTGATGTTACAGGATCCGATTGTGGGAGTTCTTCCAGAGCCGGTGGGGCAAGTATGCACTCAGCCTCCCAGGAACAGAGAAGAGGTCAGTAAAATGCCTGATCCATTCAGCCTGGAGAATTTTAGATTCTAGGTACAGGTTCTCCTGACTCCCAAGTGTTGTTGACTATTTTCCAGAAAAGACGAGAGTCACTCCTGTTAAATGCATGCTGGAGGGCATGCCGTTTTACGTTACTAAAGCTCCCTTTTTTTCCTCTTTAAAAGAAGCTTATGCTCCTTGGCTGACTTTCTATATTTGCTGACCAAAGGGTAATTTGAATACTCTTTCAGCTGTTGGGCTAAGCTACGTAGGGTCCTTTTTGCATTTTCACATTCTTTATCTCACCAACCTTTGGCAATACAGGAGGGCCTAGTGCCTCTTTCAGGAGTAAATGAAAGCAGTGGCTTGTTCTAGATCCACTACAAACTTATTTCACAAGAACAATGCGTGCCAAACGTCCCCTGTCACCTTCAGTTGCTTACTCAGTTCGAGGGCCCTGCTAGAGTGGAGGAAAATGGCCACCTGTTCATCAACTTTCCTGGACCAACGAACCCTGCAACGACCTGCCATTTCCAAATCATCAAGCTTTGGATACGCAGACACTTTCTTAATCTGGGACAGGCCACAAAGAGAGCCAACTGAATGGGAATGGTCCCTATCAACCTGATCACCTACCAAGAAGGAGTCAAATGTCCAAACAGGGTGAAATAACCATATAATCAATCAATCACACTTCTACCACCAGTTCTAGTGAATGTCAGCTGTCCCCGCCTATCCCCCAGGGCTATTCCCATTCAAGAGCATAAGCATATAGTCCAGGGCTAGGCTGTAGAGTTGTAGTCCTGCTCGGTTTACCTTAACATCCTTGGACACTCTATCAAGATTCCCCAGATCAGTCAGGTCCAGAGCCCTTAAAATAGAGTGCGAGTCAGGGCCAATTCTAGCGTTTAGATCTCCCATCACCAATAGCCAATCATTTGGATATTTCACTTGATTTGAGGTCAATACTTCCCTCAAAAAGGACCAAACACTCACATCCTTCACATGAGGGAGATTATACATATTTGTAAGAAGAAATGGGTCAGGACATAAGAGGAACCTCAAGTTCAAATCCATTGCTCTCTCATCAGATACCCCCTATCCTGGCTCTGATCTCTGATCCCCAGGGGAGGTGATGAGGATAGGGAGCTGATTATTTAAATGGAACTCTGCCTCTTCCAAAGCCGGCATACTGGAATGGCCCAAACAGTTAAAAAGTGAGCCAGACACTACAGCCTCTTGTGTCCCCATGGGTGCTAAGTCCTGTAATTTCCTTGTGGTTCCTAGGGGGCCATTTCTGGGTATTGGGACTGAGATGACCGTAGCAGATCTGTTCAAGACTAAGCCATTGGTCTCCTGTGTGCCCTCTACATCTAGACCCAGATGGGCACAGGCCTTCCCAGCCTGGGCTGGAGGGGTCTCCCCCCATCCTGATGTGGGGCAGGAATCTTCCCCCAATTCACCAAATCCCCACCCATGTTATGAAGTGTAGATAACTGATTATACAAGGTAAACATCCTGTTTAGAAAAGCATTTTTATTTTCAAGTGGGAGCATATTATAGTACTTAGGGATGTGGACAGACTGTTGTTTACTTAACCCCGTTCCTCCCTCCCCCTGTATCTCGGCAGTCTCCATTTCCTTGACAAAGCTAAGGTTGATTAAATCAACAATATCCCCAGACTGTATCACAGGTACAGAGTCTAGGTCAGTGGTAATAGATTGCCTCAGCAAGGGGGCAGTATGCACCTTCCTGGTCTCCTTCCCCCGTCTGCTAGATCTCAGACAATGCCTAGTTGTCTTGGTGGTAGTCTTATTAAATACACGGGCCGGATAAACTGCTTTAGAGTTTAAGTCGGCTACTCTATCCATTATGGCAGAAACTAGGGTATAAGAGTTGAGGCAGAGCAATATCTTATGACGCCCCCTAGATTGTAACAGGATAGCTATCCTTTTAATGTTTTTACTTGTTATAGAGAGCTTAGTCAGTATTCTGAGATGTTATGTAGCCTCCAAAGGAGAACTCCAAAAGAGAAAATTGCCCTGGGGCTTGGGAAACACTGTGATGACTAACTTATCCTTGGCCATTCTGTAAGATGCCAACTCATCCTGACCCAAAGGGGGTGGTACCCTAAATGCAATATCCCGTTCTGAAACTGCTTCCAACCTCAGGGTTTGGACTCTGTCGACAGGGGTACATACGTTCTGTGGGACAGTTGGTTGAGCTACTTCAGAACTAAAACTACCTGGAATACCAATCCCCACAGTATGTACCAAGTCATCCATTTTTAAACTTAAGAGATTTAACTGAGAAAAAATGTATTTAACAATCTGTGCAGTAAGCATAACATGTTCTGCCAGGATGGTAGCTGAAGAGCCTGAATGGCTAGAGCTGACAAGCCTGTCCCTCTGTTTTTCCTGTGGCTGTATAGATCTTACATCCCCTTGAGGGAGCTCTGAGCACTCTCCCCCTTTACAAGCTGGGATGTCCAAACCAGTCTCCTTGAGTACCAATTTTCTCTTTTAGTGAGCAGCGGGTAAGATCTTTTGCAAGGATAAGGAACCATTGTTGGAACCCCCCAAGCAAGCCAGATTCTCTGAACCTGCAGGCAAATTATCCTCTGTCTCAGAGGGATGATGTGCCAGAAAAAAGCTATCAATTTTCCTCTGCTTTGATGGTGGAGAAATTAATGAAGCAACCAACCGTGATCTCTTATGACTGGTCATATTATTTTTGGCAGGGTCGCTCACCCATACTATGCAGACTCCAAAACCCTGACCCTTACAACAGGGCTCTAGGCAGACTCTAGTAATAAGAATGAAATAGCAGCACCTGAGTCCTAGCTCTTACAAACAGGACTCTGGTCAGGCACACCAGACTCCAGTTAGGAAAATAAAGCAACAGCACCGGAACCCTGGTCCTTACAGACAGGGTATTGGGCAGGCACACCAAACTCCAGCTGAGCCCCAGCCCTTGCAGATGGGGCACTGGGCAGGCACGCCAGGCTCCAGATGGGAGGATGCAATAGCAGCCCCCAGGCCTTGAAACTCTGCAACAATACATGTTAATGACACTTGTTCTGGCACAACTGTACTTTAGAACTAGGTACTCACACGATCCCCTTTTCCAGAGCCAAACTTCCAGGGCTTCCAAGGGCTCATAAATACTGCACCCTTAGGCTTGGGGCCCTTCAGCGTGCAGCCGTGCTTCGCTCTGGGCCCCTACTCCAAGCTACTTCCTCAGTGGGGTGGGAAGTTTCCAATGGTAGCTTCAGTCCACAGTTTCTGGCTTCTACTCCTGGCTTGACCCCTTAACAACGCTTGTTCAAGCTCCTTAAGTCCTCTAAGTTCTCATCTTCTTAGGCTCTCCAAGGGCTTCTTAATCAAACGGGGTGCAGCCACGGCTGCCATGACCTGCCAACGGCCCCAGCAACGGCCGACACCCTTTAGGTGTCGCCAAAGGGCTGGCACCCAAAGGGCTCCCGGCCCTGCAGAAATAGCTGTGGGAGGAGGAGGAGGGCAAATGAGCAATTGGCAAGGCAAGGGTAGCTCTCCCTTCACAGTCTCCACTCCAGCAAAAGCCTCCCCCAGCTGCAACCACACACCAATAGATTTTAAAAATAACTTGTGTTTATGTAGTTATTGGCTATTTAATTGGATATAGAATATATAGTGTGTGTGGGAGTGACTTCATTAGATTGTAAACCCCTTAGGGGCAGGGACCCTGTCTATTTTCCACAGTTGGAAAGCATCAGGTACATTGCTGGCATTCTATAAAATCAAGGTAGGGAAAGGGAATGCTCCATGCATGCAGAACAAGTCAGCGGCAGAGCCAGGAAGAGAATCCAAAGGTTTGTCTCGCAGTTCCATGCTCAGTTCACTAGAAAAGACTTACTGGCCAGACCAGAAACAAGAGACAGGTCACTGCCCAGGGAGCTTACAATCTAAGGAGGATAAGGGTGGAGGAACCCAGGGAGAGACAGACACGCACACCTTCTCATTTTTTACAGATGGGGAATCGAGGCTGTAAAATTCCATATTAATTTCAAAATTCTGCCTGGCCCTGCCTACTGTTGGCCCCTCCCACTGGCCCACCACTGCTACATCCACGTTTAGGAAGTCATATAGGATTTTCCTCCTTAAAGAAAAGCAGCTCTAAAATTAAATCTAAATCTCTCAGTGAAGCAGACTGTATTTCCTTAGTTATTCAACACAAGGAACCAGTGCAAATTGCCAAGTAAATATATTTACTTGGGGTTTGTTGCGATAATTATATCATTTTTATACATTATGAGATTTCTCAGGCTCTGTAACACTTATGAGGCATTAAAATGCTTTACGGCCAGCTGAAAGCTCTGTGCAGCACCCACAATAATATGATTAAAAACTAAGCTTAGCTTGCAATAAATATTGATTTTACAGTCACCAAATGTACAAAATATATTTTAGCTTTAATGGAAATGTCAGTGTTCAAACAGGGACACAGCTCCGCCAGGGAGTGTGCCCCCCCCCCCCGGCTTGTGGAGAGTGGACACCACACCGCCCGTTCCTATTATGGCTATGCCCTTGTTTGTATATCAAATACCTGTTAACATTCCTAAAGGGCCATTGCAAAGTTTTCCATTTACTTCAGTGAGCTTTGGACTAGACCTTAAGGTCTGTGAGAGGGGCTCTAATGAGCCTTTTCACAGAAGTGTAATGGCAAGTTGTTATGGAAAAGCCCTATAAAGTTTAATAGGCATTAAGTGTCCAGTTTTCAGAATTTCTGATCACTCGTAATTCCAGCTGAAGACAATACTAGCTGCAAGCCCTTTGTGTTCTGAAACGCTGGGCCAAGGCTAGTAGAGTTTTGTAGAAATTGTTCTGAAGTCTTGTAGCACTCTCGAGCACATTAGATAAACAAAAAACCTACCATTTTACAAACTTAGTTAAGGCCGATTCATACCACGCAAACTTTAACAAACCTAGAAATTGTGTGTTAAGGCTCCTGCCTTAACTTCCACACCATGTAAGCAGTAAACATGTTGTATGGCTTTGCATACTGTGCTCGCTTACAACTGAGGCTCCATGCACCCACACTTTGCCTTGGTCTTTCAGCTCCAATCCTCTTCCTTTGCAGGTTGGGGGCAACACTAAAGCTGAGCAGAATGCTATGTAAGTGTTTAATAAGAATTTGGGTACACGTTGACATTAAAT
>QEPC01001478.1:5319701-5341133 GCA_003113815.1 Sphenodon punctatus
TGCCCTTCCCCAGTGGTGTGGAAGTTCCTGTGCGGATTTTGTTCTAGTTAAGTGCTCTGAGCCCTATGATGATAGGGGCCTATGCTCTTGGTGCGAAAGCATACTGAGCGGCCCACATACTATCCTGACGGGCAACTGGGACCCCTACGTCATGTTCAGAGCTGTGTGCGTGTACAGGGTGTGTGGGTGTTTTCCCTCCTTTCCCCTTCCCACTGACAATAAGGGAGGATGGTGGAATCGATCTAGATGGAGCTCCCCAGAGTCTAGTTAATGCAGGAGAGGCTGTTAAAGTCACTCAAAGTGCTAGAAATGGGGGAGGCAAAAACCCCCGTGGTACAGGAGGATTCCCTATTAGGGGAGGCCTTAAAGTCCCAGTGTCATTTAATAGCGAGGACGGTCGCCCTTTTATTTACTAGTATCTCTGATATGGGGGACTCTTTGCTCTGGGTAAGGTCTCAACTGAACAAAGTTTCTGCTAAAATTGACGTCCTGCAGCCCAGTAAAGAACTTGGGAGAACTGACAATTGCCGCAGGGAACTGCAAATGGAAGGGATTAATGAGGGATATTATAATAGGAATACAATGTTGGCTGGTATACATAGCGCCAAGAGCGCAAATTGATTGATGACCATAGATGACAATGCAATTTGGGTCAAAGCTAGGCCCCTTAGTAATGGGGTTATCCCCAGCTGGGAAAATGTCACTATAGCAGCTGGCAATTTATCTAGTGTTTTAGGGATTAGGCTAGAAGCCCAGGATATCTTTAGGGTTGAACATCTGAGTTATGGCAAGAATAGTATTTGCATCAGACTGTTTTTCACTTCCAGTTATTTGGTTAAGAAAATGTTTCTGGCTAGAAAATATTTGAAAACAAGAGGGGTATCGATAGATAGGGTGTACTCCTTTAGTCGGGAAGAAAGGAGTATACTCCATAGGGAGATGTCTCCCATGATCCAGTTATCATCCCCCAATTGTATCTCTCTGGGGTCAAAGTATTTGACCAATCGTAACCTTTCTGGAATGTGCCCAGAAATTGTAATACCAGAGGAGATGGATACAAATTTGGGGTTAGAATCCATCAGTACCCCTCCAGGTAAAGGAGAAGTGGGGTTTTTACCAGGAGTACCGAGGAGCCAACCAACGTGTGCTATGACCCTTGGATCTGCTGTCGAGAGTACTAAAACAGCGTTATCTCACATAGAGAAAGAGGAGGGGGAAAAGAAGTATGAAGGCAAGTATTGTAAAATCATTCTTGGAGGACACGTCGGGGGGGTTGGTAAGGTTCCCTCCCTGGTCTCCTTCAAGGAGATGACTATAATGGATCAAGATATCATGATCCAAAAACTGGATAGTGTTAGGAATAATCTTACATGCTCCACTCTGGATTACTTAGCACTCAGGCTAAGCGCACGAAGGAGCATAGTAAGATCTATCAAGCAGAGCACAGTCTAGAAGTACTACCTGCCTCCCGTTATTTAGCCCCAGATGAGTAGGGTGAATCCATTTCTCATTCTGGGACTTTGCGAAATGATATTATACTTGAATCCATTAAAATGGGTGATCTTTCTCAGCATCCCCAATTGGGACTGGGAATATCAGGGAGAATTGAAGGTGATCTGATAGCTCCTGTCCCCCCCCTCCCCAGCAGATGGGGGTAAGAACCAGAGCCACATTCAAGATGAAACTTTCCAACTTAATGCTGAGAAAGTCCCGGGGTATAATTTGTAGAGGCAGGAAGCAGTACCCATATGACAGAAATTGCAAGACTGTGGGAAATGACATGATGATAGTATCGGGAAGGAGATAATCCAGCATGATATACCTTTAGTGAGCAACATGTCACATGAGGGCACTTGTTTAGGGATGGGTCCCAAAAATAGCTCTGAAGTAATTATTTGCCAGGCAACTTTAGTAAGGGATTTAGGAGGGGTTGACTCTATGTGTACAGGGGGATAAGGCTAGTCTAAAAGTTACTTTAAAATTAGCCTCATGGAATATTTCAGGGTGCAAATTTAAGCTTTTGGATCCTTATTGCCTTAATTTCTTGAGGAATTATTATTTGATCTTTCTCCAGGAAACCTGACTACAGGAAGAGGAGATACTTGAGGTACAGGGGTTCCAAGTTTATTCCTTAGCAGACACAAAGTTAAAAACTAAAGGCCGAGTATCGGGCGGCCTGGCTTTATTAATTGCTAGTAAACATCTGAAATCATGTAAATCGGTGCCAACTAAGAGACATGAATTTCAACTGGAACTATGGGAATCCCTGTGTGGAGTCCAGATTTTGTTGCTGGATTTATATATCCCCCCTTCCCCCCCCATAATTCCCTTATTACAGATCAGAAGTTTGGGTGGCACTAGAAGACTGGATAGATCAACTTGATAGATTATTCCCCATGGCAATTTTAGTTACAGCTGGGGATTGGAATGCTAGAATAGACCCTGACTCTAATAGTGCTCAATTTTCTAGTTCAAATGGTTTAGACTGGATTCCTGAGAGGAAGAGTAGAGATATGATAAGAAATGAGTCTGGTGCCCTCATGATAAAAATGTTACAGTCTTGTGGTATGGAAGTTTTGAACGGGAGTGGGACGGAAGATCCGGAAGGTAATTTTACATTTATTAATACCAATGGGAGAAGTGTTGTCGATTATGCAGTAGTCCCTGTGTGCTATCTGGGAAACTTCAGGAATTTTAGGATTATTGTCCGCCCTGAAAGTGACCATATGATCTTGAGTGTGGATATTAACTCCTATGCAACACCTACCCAAAACATGATTAGAGTGGAGATGTGGAGGAAAAGTAAATCTAAGATCCATATTCAATGGACTATTTTGCATACTATTAAGACATTGGACCTATTATGGGGGCCAGAGCTCCTTAAATTAAGAGAGCGTATACTAGAAGGTAGAGAGGAAAATATAGATCTCCTGAGTGAAGATCTCTACATAATAACATCTATGTTGGGTACTAAGATCTTGTCTCATGAGGTTGACCATGAAAGATCTCAGCCCAGTAAATGGTACAACAAAGAGTGTAGGGTGGCCAAGTGCAGTCTTTCTCGAGCCAAGGTCACCTGGCTAGTTGTCTATTCAGATGCTGCTAGGCAAGAGTACCTGACAAAAAGGCGTAAATATAAGCTTCTAATTAAATCCAAGAAACTCCATTATACGAACTGTATATGGGCCAAGCTGGAGGTAGCAGCAATGATGGAGGATTTGAGACAGTTCTGGTCCATAATAAATTATTAATTCAGCCCCCATTCAATGACGCCAGCTGCTCCAATAGATGAGGAAACTTGGGTAGCCTTTTTTGATCGACTTTATAATACAAAGGAAAAGGAAGTTTTGGTTGCATCCACTGATCTGTCCCAGCTAAATAGTCCCTGGGAATTTGATCCATGGGTAAGAGAGGCTGAGGTTGCCGAAGCAATTAAGTCTTTAAGACAGAATAAAGCGCCCAGTTTTGATTTCATGATTCCTGAGGTTTTTCAAGTTTGTTTAGATTGGTGGTCCCCTCTGTTGGCAAAATACTTTACCTTAATAAATAAAACGAAGAGGGTTCCTCGAGGGTGGGATATAAGTATTATTGTGCCACTATTTAAGAAGGGAAACCCCAGAGACCCTGGATGCTATAGACCCATAAGCTTGCTGCCAGTAATGGGAAAATTGTATGCCAAGTTGCTTCTCAAGCATTTAGAAAACTGGGCTTAAAGCCAGAGTTTGATCCCGGAAGAGCAATTCAGATTTCATAAAAACTTCTCCACGATGGATAATTGTTTTATAATATCCCACATTATAGCTAAATATACCAAAATAAGAGCTGGGAAATTATTCCTAGCATTCATTGACCTTAAAAAGGCATTTGACTCAGTCCCAAAATGGAAATTGTGGCATAAAATGTATCAGCTGGGCATTAATGAAGACCTTTTGGCTTTAATACTACAGCTTCACTCCAGCAATAAAGCTCGATTAGGACTAAGCACTAGTGTGGATTTGTCAACCTCCATACCAGTTTCAAGAGGAGTTAGACAGGGCTGTGTGTTAGCTCCCCTGCTGTTCAATATATATCTTAGTGATATTATTTAAAAACTGTTGAACAAGGAGAGCTACCCACCAAAAGTTAAAGATCGGGTGGTATTGGCGCTGATATAGGCAGATGACATTGTCCTAATGTCCCAGAATATAAAGGGTATTAAAAATCAATTAGAGAACTTGCTTGAGTATTGCAATGAAAATGAATTAGATAGAAATCTTAAAAAATCACAAATCATGGTTATGGGGAACAAATCCCGCAAATATGCCTGGAATATAAAAGGAAATGAGTTCTCCCAAGTTGATTCAAATGTCTATCTCGGTATTACCTTAAGCAGCAATGGATTATGGGAAAGACATCGAAAACAAATTATTCTCAAAGCTGCTGTAGTCTCTAAAGGGATATTAAGGCTGGCTGCAAGATCTAGGCCTGTTAAAATTTCCTCCATTCTGAGGGTCTATAGGGCTAAGGTGCAGTTATTATGGGTTTATGGCACCGACAGATAATTTTGACAGCTTGGAAGTAGTTCAGAACAAATTTTAAAGAAGTTTGTTGAGGGTTTCACCTGGGGCGGTAGTGAGGGCTGAGACAGGCATGCTGGCCATAAATTGTATCGGAAGGTCGGCTTGTCTCAGATATTGGATTAAGCTGTGCAACCAGAATAGTGTTGCTCTGGCTGTCCAATGTCTAATGGAAGAACTGGAGTGTGAAGGTGCTTTGCGCTATCCTTGGTTTGCTCAGGTGTTTGCTCATCTGAGGGGTATGGGACTATCGTACTCTTGTTTCTGGGGGAAAAGCGTACCCCAACAGAAAAGTCTGGCATCTGTTAGAGCAGTCGACATAGCCCTTCCTTGTACTCTGTTTATTGTATAATCTAAGATATGTATTTTATTTTTCTGCATTCTAGGTTTCTAGATGTGAGTTGTATTGATTTTCATTTTTGTACTTCTTTGCCTGTTTTTCTATTTGTTGCTAAATTCTGTTTTTTTAAATTGACTTAAACTGGCCATGGCAAAAACGCCCTGGTACCATCATTTCAAACAGGAGTACAAGTTTGAAGATTATTTAGACAAATTAAATGACCCAACGTTGCGAAGGAACTTTGTACAGTGATGCTTCCAACTGTACAATTCAGCTGTCATTTCTGGCCGTTATACCGGCAAGCCCCATGAGAAGCAAATTTGCCCCTCTATCTCTTGGGAAGTAGAGGATTTGCAGCATGTCCTATTCAGATGCCCCCTATATGAGACCATAAGGCAAATCTGGATAAGGCCGTTGTGGGAAGGGAAGGAACATTTGTCTCTGCACCAAAAAATTGAATTGTTATTGGCTACGCATGTTGAGAAAGAGATGAGACTGGTAGCATCCTTTGCTTCCTTAGCCACAAGATTGCAAGAGAAAGCAGTGATATAAGAGAATAGATGGGCGTTTTAGGCATTGAGGCTGGTACGGGTATGTTTATAACTTAGTTTCTGTTTTTATGTTGATCCAATGAACCCTATAGAGTTGTATGTATAATATTTGTATTTATATTGGTTGTTTATTGTCTTTTCCCCCCCTTTTTTCATTGGCCATGGCGAAGGCTAATGCCTTTAATAAACTTACTTACTTACTTATTACCATTTTCTTTACATTTAAATTTGCTTTCCTTTAAAAAAAAATTCCCACTTCAGCCTCAGTAAAAGGAAATGAGCTATTATGTAATATTAGGCTATCAGAATCAACATAGGAGAGAAGCTATTCAGGTGCCTGAAGTGGTGGGAAAAGCTTTACATGTGAACTCATGCCTTATTAGAAATTAGAAAAACCCAAATCAAACAGGAGAGAAGCTTTATAAATGCCTCAACTGGGAGAAAAGCTTAGTTGTGAATTCTATCCTCACTGCACCACTAAAGAACTGACATGGGAAATAAATCCTATACATGCCAGGGGAGTGTGAGAAAAGCTTTGGTAGAAGCTTGATACTCAATATGTAGAGAATCAAAGCACTACTTCCTGTTCCCTACACTGAGCTATAAAGGGATTTATAATGAAAATTCCTGCATAAACTAGAGACCTAGGATGAAATTTTGACCCTTCTGAAGTCAATGGAATGAGCTCCCATTGATTTCAATTGAATTTGGATTTCACTCTAAGACTGTAATTCTGAAACAGTGTGCCTGGATTTTCACAGTGTTTGATAAGGTCTCTAAAATAGTGCATCTGTGTTTTCAGAAAGCATTTGATAAAGTCCCTCATGAGAGACTCTTGAGGAAATTAAAAAGTCATGGGATAGGAGGCAGTGTCCTATTGTGGATTGGTAAATGGTTAAAGAATAGGAAACAAAGTGTAGGACTAAATGGTCAGTTTTCATAATGGAGAGAAGTAGCTAGTGGAGTGCCCCAGGGATCTGTACTGGTACTGGTGTTGTTTAATGTATTCATTAGTTAGTTTTAGTTTAGTTTATTGATGGCACTGGCTCTCGTCATGGCCCAAGACGAACAAAACACACAAAAAACAAACAACAAAACATATACAAAGATAAACAGTCACCATATACATAAAATTACTTTGGATAAAGCAAGCCGAGCAGCAGATAGCAAGTCCAGATGTCATAATTGATATCAGCCCAAAATACAGGTCCGTTGGCTGCTGTTAACCAATGTTCACCAGCATATCCGTCATTATGCATTTGACATCTATTGTGCTTATAATGGCCTATATTAGTTTGTTTGTTTATTTATTTATTCTGGCCAGCTTTCGCCACAGCTGCAAAATCTTGAAACTACATAATAAAACACGGTAACATACAAATAATATAATAACAACACATTTTATGTACAGTATAAAGAAGGATTGGTACATCCTCTTACCCTGTGTCCTAATATAGGGCAAATAGTAAATACCTAAACTAAAAGTGCCTTGCTCTTCCACGGGGGTTACTGTGGCAGAGTTTGGCCTTTGATGACAGGAAAAATATAACAAATAAGACTAGCCCCAACTTACATTATAAACTGGGAAATTACTAACCACAGAGAATTATGTCTTGCGTCATCCTTGGCAAGATGACCTTATTGATGAGAATAATACACAAGGTAACTCGCACTTGCATCTCCTAAACAAAGCTTCTTATGCAAGTTGTCCCATCAATTGCCTTTGGACTCCCTCCTCTTCCTATCGACCAAGGATATATACATTGAAATTGCCAGCAATTCCATTCTTCCATGCAGGGCAAGCAAGCGAGCATTACAGTCTTCTGAATTTATCCCCATATAATTTCTTAACAAAGGGGCCAGCCAAACCGTTCTTAAAGTGGCGTAATAGGGACATCGCAACAAAAGATGCTCAGTAGTTTCTATTTCCTGCATTGAACATGTACAATATCTTAGCCGATAGGGTACTTGACTGCGCCTTGCCTCCATCACTGCAGTTGAAAGGAGCTGAAAACGCAGCAGGGTATACCATCTGCAGAGCTTAGGGCTACTGAGCTTGTCCAAATATGTTTTGAATGTTAATGGTCTTTTTATCACTCCCAGCCAGGGAGCAACCTTCCAGGAGGCAACTACCCCTAAATCCTCCTGTTGATCTATATCTCTGATTCTAGTACAGATTTCAACCTTGGCAACTAGCAGACTTTTGCCCACAAAATGCTCAAAAGAAAACCCACAGGATTTGAGGATCCTGCTGAGGTACAAAAGCCAGGGATATACTCTTGGCCCTGTGCCACACCAGTTCCTCCTTAAGGCACTGGAGAGCAAGATCTGTCTCTTGACGTGACAGTAGTCTGAGTTAGTATCCTATAAAATGGCTTTTAATATGGGTTTCAATAGAAATCATGCCCAGCTCCGGTCATACAACTGCCCCCGGAGTACCTGGGCCTACCCTAAGGGGGCGGCGGAGGAACTGATTTTGAACTCTCTCCAAGATATTAACATTAGGGTTTGGGGTCACTTCCGCACCAAAGACTAGCGACGGCGGAATTTTAGAACTATAGACCCGTAGAAAATCTGAAATGGCAACACCCCTGGAAATATTTTTAGTCCTCCTGATGGCCTGGGCTGCTCGCTGAGCTTTAATTATTCTGGCTTGGAAGTGAAGATTCCAAGAGCCATTACTACTGAAAGTGACTCCCAAATAATTAAATGCACCTACAACCTCCAAGTCACCAGCCTCCATTACCCATTTGTGGGGGTGCCTCTGTCTACCAGGTATCAAAATCTTGGATTTTTGCATATTAATCTCTAGGCCATTGAGAATGCAATATTGGTGGAATTGATTTATTGCTCATTGCAAACCAATCTTGGTTTGGGACAACAACACCAGATCATCCGCAAATTGGAGTAGACAAGTTGGAGTATTGTTTACTTTTGGAGGGTGCATATTTACCGTTTGGATAAACGCTACTAAACCAGAAAGGTATAAGTTAAAGAGTAAGGGGGCCAGGACACAGCCCTGGCGCACACCTCTTTTGATGGCTATAGGATTACTAAGGCCCGAGTTGGTTTTTACTAGCGCCACATTGTCAGAATACAGCTGGATGATAGAATCCAATAGCCTCTGATCTATCCCCAGGGCCTTTAATTTGGCCCAAAGCCTACTCCTAGGAACAGTATCAAAAGCTTTGGCCAAATCCATAAATGCAAGGAAGATTTCCTCAGTTTCCCATATTTAAATATGAGATGCTAAAGAATGAAGCAACAATTCGTAGTGGCCCTTTCGAAACCCAAATTGCTCACAGGGGATACTACCTCTTGATTCAACCCACATATCCAGTTTAACATAAAGGAATTTAGCATATATTTTCCCAATTATCGACAAAAGGCTTATAGGACGATAGACTGCAGGATCCTTAATTTTGCCCTTCTTGAAAATTGGGACAATTACGCTGTGGGTCCAGGAGCTCGGAATGCTCCTTGCGCTACTTGCCTTTTTGAATAGAGAGGACAGAACCTGAGCCCACCAGCCAGGTACAGCTTGTAGGATTTCTGCTGTAACATAATTGGGTCCAGGGGCCTTGCCCTTCTTGAGGGACATAATACAATCATAAACCTCACTCACCGCAAAATCTTCTAACTGCTCATCAAGGATTTCCTGGGTAGACTCTGCCTGCTGCAAATTGGCTATCCCTATATCCCCAACTGCAAACAGCTCACCAAAGAAAGATTCCCACTGAAATAGGGGAATCGGTATTGGAATATCGTTTTTTTAACATTGCCGATTTTTTTTAATCTTTAGCATTTTTAAAATGGCCACAATGTTAAAGATCTGAAAAATGTTAAAAAACCGATATACCGATACTATCAGTATCGGTTTTATTGGATTAATCCGATACCGATAGTCCCATCCCTAGTTCATTAATGATCTGGAAAAGGGAGTAAGGAGTGAGGTGCTAAAATTTACGGATAACATAAAGTTATTCAAGGTAGTTAAAACACGAGAGGACTGTGAAGAATTACAGGAAGATCTTGGGGGACTGGGTGACTAGGCATCTAAATGGCAGATGACATTTAATGTTGCCAAGTGCAAAGTGATGCACATAGGGAAAAATAATCCAAACTATATGTACCCAATGTTGGATTCTAAATTAGGAGTTACCACTCAGGAAAAGGACCTTGGAGTCATTGTGGACAATACATTGAAATCCTCAGCCCCGTGTGCAGCAGCAGTCAAAAAACACACAGAATGTTAGGAAGTATTTGTACGGGGGTAGAGNATCCCCATATAATTTCTTAACAAAGGGGCCAGCCAAACCGTTCTTAAAGTGGCGTAATAGGGACATCGCAACAAAAGATGCTCAGTAGTTTCTATTTCCTGCATTGAACATGTACAATATCTTAGCCGATAGGGTACTTGACTGCGCCTTGCCTCCATCACTGCAGTTGAAAGGAGCTGAAAACGCAGCAGGGTATACCATCTGCAGAGCTTAGGGCTACTGAGCTTGTCCAAATATGTTTTGAATGTTAATTATCTTTTTATCACTCCCAGCCAGGGAGCAACCTTCCAGGAGGCAACTACCCCTAAATCCTCCTGTTGAGCTATATCTCTGATTCTAGTACAGATTTCAACCTTGGCAACTAGCAGACTTTTGCCCACAAAATGCTCAAAAGAAAACCCACAGGATTTGAGGATCCTGCTGAGGTACAAAAGCCAGGGATATACTCTTGGCCCTGTGCCACACCAGTTCCTCCTTAAGGCACTGGAGAGCAAGATCTGTCTCTTGACGTGACAGTAGTCTGAGTTAGTATCCTATAAAATGGCTTTTAATATGGGTTTCAATAGAAATCATGCCCAGCTCCGGTCATACAACTGCCCCCGGAGTACCTGGGCCTACCCTAAGGGGGCGGCGGAGGAACTGATTTTGAACTCTCTCCAAGATATTAACATTAGGGTTTGGGGTCACTTCCGCACCAAAGACTAGCGACGGCGGAATTTTAGAACTATAGACCCGTAGAAAATCTGAAATGGCAACACCCCTGGAAATATTTTTAGTCCTCCTGATGGCCTGGGCTGCTCGCTGAGCTTTAATTATTCTGGCTTGGAAGTGAAGATTCCAAGAGCCATTACTACTGAAAGTGACTCCCAAATAATTAAATGCACCTACAACCTCCAAGTCACCAGCCTCCATTACCCATTTGTGGGGGTGCCTCTGTCTACCAGGTATCAAAATCTTGGATTTTTGCATATTAATCTCTAGGCCATTGAGAATGCAATATTGGTGGAATTGATTTATTGCTCATTGCAAACCAATCTTGGTTTGGGACAACAACACCAGATCATCCGCAAATTGGAGTAGACAAGTTGGAGTATTGTTTACTTTTGGAGGGTGCATATTTACCGTTTGGATAAACGCTACTAAACCAGAAAGGTATAAGTTAAAGAGTAAGGGGGCCAGGACACAGCCCTGGCGCACACCTCTTTTGATGGCTATAGGATTACTAAGGCCCGAGTTGGTTTTTACTAGCGCCACATTGTCAGAATACAGCTGGATGATAGAATCCAATAGCCTCTGATCTATCCCCAGGGCCTTTAATTTGGCCCAAAGCCTACTCCTAGGAACAGTATCAAAAGCTTTGGCCAAATCCATAAATGCAAGGAAGATTTCCTCAGTTTCCCATATTTAAATATGAGATGCTAAAGAATGAAGCAACAATTCGTAGTGGCCCTTTCGAAACCCAAATTGCTCACAGGGGATACTACCTCTTGATTCAACCCACATATCCAGTTTAACATAAAGGAATTTAGCATATATTTTCCCAATTATCGACAAAAGGCTTATAGGACGATAGACTGCAGGATCCTTAATTTTGCCCTTCTTGAAAATTGGGACAATTACGCTGTGGGTCCAGGAGCTCGGAATGCTCCTTGCGCTACTTGCCTTTTTGAATAGAGAGGACAGAACCTGAGCCCACCAGACAGGTACAGCTTGTAGGATTTCTGCTGTAACATAATTGGGTCCAGGGGCCTTGCCCTTCTTGAGGGACATAATACAATCATAAACCTCACTCACCGCAAAATCTTCTAACTGCTCATCAAGGATTTCCTGGGTAGACTCTGCCTGCTGCAAATTGGCTATCCCTATATCCCCAACTGCAAACAGCTCACCAAAGAAAGATTCCCACTGAAATAGGGGAATCGGTATTGGAATATCGTTTTTTTAACATTGCCGATTTTTTTTAATCTTTAGCATTTTTAAAATGGCCACAATGTTAAAGATCTGAAAAATGTTAAAAAACCGATATACCGATACTATCAGTATCGGTTTTATTGGATTAATCCGATACCGATAGTCCCATCCCTAGTTCATTAATGATCTGGAAAAGGGAGTAAGGAGTGAGGTGCTAAAATTTACGGATAACATAAAGTTATTCAAGGTAGTTAAAACACGAGAGGACTGTGAAGAATTACAGGAAGATCTTGGGGGACTGGGTGACTAGGCATCTAAATGGCAGATGACATTTAATGTTGCCAAGTGCAAAGTGATGCACATAGGGAAAAATAATCCAAACTATATGTACCCAATGTTGGATTCTAAATTAGGAGTTACCACTCAGGAAAAGGACCTTGGAGTCATTGTGGACAATACATTGAAATCCTCAGCCCCGTGTGCAGCAGCAGTCAAAAAACACACAGAATGTTAGGAAGTATTTGTACGGGGGTAGAGAATAAAACTGAAACTGAAACTATCATAATGTATAGTATTATATCTTATTTTATGTTATATTTAAATGTGAGTACCAACAGCCCATGAAGCTTGTACAGCACATGGGCACGTGGAGATACGTTCTTGGTGGCTGCTGCCTGCCTGCCCTACAACTATGGCACTTTCTCCCCTTGGGGATCTGCCTAAGCCTGAACCTGCTCACCTTTTGGAAGTGAGGTAAGACATTTTTGTTTGGCCAGGCATTTGGTGAGATGGTGAGAGTTGGGTGGGATTGGATGTGGGGGTTAAGGAGAGGATTGATTGGTAGAGTTTAGTGATTTAAAATGTTTTTATATGTTATATATGCTTATGTATGTTTTATGTTTTTATATTTTTATGTTGTGTTAGCCACCCTGAGCCTTTGTGGGAAGGGCAGGGTAGAAACTGAATAAATGAATGAATAAATAAATAAATAAATAAATACAAATCTATGGTGCGACCACATCTTGAGTATTGTGTGCAGTTCTGGTTGCCTCATTTCAAAAAAGATATAGTAGAAAAGATATAGGGTGAAAACAGACATAACACTATCTCCACTTTAACGCCGCTTTAACATTTCTTATGCATGTTGCAGGGCTATATTGGTGCCCTATGCACCCCTGCAACATGCATAAGAAAAGTTTAAATGGTGTTAAAACGGAGTTAGCGTTATATCTGTTTCACCCATAGTTGTTGTTATTATTATTATTATTAATAACAAACATTTATATAGCGCCAGCAGTGTACCTGGCACTTTACAAAGTAATAAAATAGACACGGTCCCTGCCCCTAGGGCTTACAATCTGAGAGACAGGAGCTGGGGGAGAGACTTAGGAAGGGGAACAGAGGGAGAGACAAGGGGTCTAACATTCATGAAGATGCGAGGTCTCAAGTGCACGTACTTGGCTTGGTTACGATGAGAATGACAGCAGGCAGGTCCATGTTGCAAGGATAAGGGTAAACCGATCGTAGGTATAGGAATAGTGGCTCAGCAGGATAAAGAGTCAGACAGAGCAGAGCGAAAGAGGTGAGTTTTAAGGAGAGATTTGAAGGTATGAAGGGAGGGGGCAAGGCGGATGTGGACAGGGAGGGAGTTCCAGGCATGGGGGGCAGCAAGTGAGAAGGGACGAAGGCGCTTAGGGGAGCAGGGAAGGCGTGGAAGGGTGAGAGAAGGGACAGAGGAGGAGCGAAGTGCACGGGCTGGAGTATGGAGGGCGATAAGTGCAGAGAGGTAGGGGGGAGCAAGGTTGTGAAGAGCTTTATAGGTGAAGACTAGGAGCTTGTGCAGGATTCGTTCAGGAAGGGGAAGCCAGTGAAGCGAAGAGAGGAGGGGCTGCACATGGTCGAAGCGACTGGCGAGGTAGATGACCCTGGCAGCAGAGTTTTGGACAGAGATGAGGGGAGAAAGGTGAGACCGGGGAAGGCCAGTGAGAAGGAGGTTACAGTAATCGAGGCGAGAGATGACCAGAGCATGAACAAGAGTTTTGGCAGACGAGACAGAGAGAAAAGGGCGAATCTTAGCAATGTTATGGAGGGAGAAGCCACAGGATTTAGTTGAAATAGAGACGGTACAGAGAAGGACAAGAAAAATGGTTAAGGGTATGGAACAGCTCCCCTACAAAGAGAGGCTAAATAGGTTAGGGATCTTGAGCTTGGAGAAGAGACAACTGAGAGGAAATATGATAGAAGTTTATAAAATCATGAGTGGTGTGGAACGCGTAAATAGGGAGCAGTAATTTACTGTCTTGGATACTACTAGAATTAGAAGACACCCCTGTAGCAGATTTAAAACAAATAAAAGAAAGTATTTTTTCTACTCAATGCACAACTAAGTTGTGGCATTTGTTGCCAGAAGATGTCCAGGCCAGTAGTATAGCTGGGTTTAAATTGGACATGTTGCTGGAGGATAGGTCCATTAGCAGCTACTAGCCAGGTAGGTTTGGGGAATGTAACCTCTTACTGTTGGGAGCTGGGAGTGAACAACAGGGAATAGATAGCTCCATTGTGACCTGTTGGGTACTTCTTCCAAGTGACTGAGGTTGGCCACTGTTGAAGACAGGTGTTGGGCTTGATGGACCATTGGTCTGACCCAGTATGGCACTACTTATGTTCTTATGTTAAAACACTTAGTCACAAACAGTCCTAGTGATTTCAATGGCACTACTTACCTCACTGACCCAGGCAGGATTTACTCTTTTTATTTAAGATATTAGTTTGAACTTTCGAAAGTATAACAACAAGAAATCATTCATTTGAATGTGTGTAGTTCTTCTGCAGCCATATTTCTCTGAGTTCCAGGCTTCAGAGTCTAATAACTGAGGCATGGAGTTCAGTGTGAACCTGGGAAAAGGTCAGTTGTGACGCTCCTATACCACCCTGAGGCAGTGCATTGATTAATTAAAAAGAACAAAATAAACAAATGCAGGAAATAGACTCGACTTCTCATATGCCTACTCCATGTACACACACACCTTCCTGGTGACTCGTAGTGGATGCCTCATTCCTTTTTAAGGGAATACTTTCACCATCTACAAAAGCTCCTTGATTGGCAGGTGTTTTAAGTGATTCAGACCTCAATAGGATTCAGCCATCCTAATCTTAAAACAGACCACTGCATTGGCTCCAGGATTCTTTCATAGCAGAAGATGGTTTCTCTCACTTCCCTAAAGTACTACTGCATGGTTGTCTGTTTTGCTGACACTTCCTCTTCTCAGTGAAACTGGAACTGTGTGAGAAGGGAGAATGTTTGTTAGCGTTTCCTTTCTTTAGGAGCCAGAAAAACGTATTCAACCTCTCTCAGAAACCTACAGCTGTTTAGTAACTCGGACAAATATAACTTTTCTTTAGGTGAGTTAACTAACCCCCACCCGCACATATTTCACTTCCGAATTGTAGAAGCTTCTGTCGTATAGTTGTGGCAAGAATACTGTATTTTTCAGCATGAAGATAATTTTAATTTTCCATGATAAATCCTTAGGGTAAGATATTTTTGTCACTTCAAGATGTCTTTCTGTAACACAGTCCTGAGGAAAAAAACCTTGCATGTGCTTAAATTTACTATCCATTGAAATTGAAGGGACTACTTATGGTTGTAAACCTGTGCATAAGTTTTTGCAGGACTGGGCATTAATACTCAGGATCATAATAAATTTCTCCAAGTTTTACATCAAAATTCATTGGCAAGACAGGCAAGTGAATGACTATGATTAATTACAAAAACCTTTCTAAAAACTCTTCATCATTTGACATTAATTCAGCAACAGTATGAAAATGTTGGCTTATGATTCGTAGTGTTTTGTTTCAGTTACATAAGTAATAGCTAACTGGCATTGCTTATATTGTTGACAACACTGATATGCCAGAGAAATAAAAGAATTTAATAAATCTCAACTTTTTAGAGAGAGCTTTAGGGGGGATTCAGACGTTCTGATTTTTGCGATTTTTTTAAAAAAACGAATGTTTCCTGCATGTCTGAACACATAAATTCGATTAAATGTGGTCAATATCGCACTAAAGAAATCCGACTTTCAAAGCTACTCAAACCTACCTTTTTGCTGTCCGTTTTCAATAAATCCGCACTTAACAGCAGTGTGAAAGCAACATCGTACTGGTTTTAACTGGTGTGAAATCTTTTCTGATGTGAATGCAACCGTGCTTCCAAGTGCGCTGTTTTACTCCTGCCCCTACCGGAAGCAGTGAGACCAGCTGGAGCCCTGTAGTTGCCTCGCTGGGTGCAGGCTGCAGCCAGCTTCTCCCCAAAAAAGTTCTTCCCCTCCATGTTTCCCCTCCATGCTTCTCCCCAAAAAAGTTCTTCCCTCCAAGGGACTTTCAATCATCTGCCTCTGCCTCTACCGTAGTGCTGCAGCAGTAGCAGCAGCGGGATACCGGAAAGAAACCAGGGAGAGAATGCGAGGGGCTTCTTTCCAGCAGCCTCAGGCTCTCCCTCTTTACTCCCTGATTCTACAAAGTAGCAACCTTTGCTACAAAGGTTGTAGCAAAGGTTGTTGCAAAGTTTGCAAAGTTGCAGCAAAGGTTGTAGCAAAGTTGTACTTTGCTACAAAGTAGCAACCTTCTGGCTCCCCACAGGCCACTTCCTGTAATTGAACCGTACTGAGCAGCCGGGTAAGCGCGCACTACAAGAAGGTCTGAATGCATTATTTCGCTGTACTTAAAAACGGTATGGCATGCATGTGAATGCAACAGGACTTGTTAACAGTGAACTATTGAGAACCAGTTTTTAAAAATCCAGATAATTGCTGCACGTGTGAATTCGCCCCTAGTCTACTACACAAGGGGTTTGCAAAGTGGGGGGGGGGAGGGCCATGATCCCCAGTGGGTTACTCTGTTGCAGATGAGAAACATGGTCACAATTGAAATGTGATTTACTTTGTATGCATTTGTTGCTGTCTGTGGCCACAGGCTTTTATTTAAGTCTCAAAATGGGGTTTCAGAAACACAAAGGGTTAGGAAGAGCAGGTCTATATGAGCAAGTTTCTTTGATCACATCATTGTACCTAACTGAAAAATTAATATTTTCAATAAAGAAGTGACAAAATTGGAAATGTTTCTCTGAGCCTCCCAAACAAAAGAGGGGACTGAGATGAATTTGAACCTCAGATTTGAAGCAGACTTGGCCCCAATCCAAGGTCTATGCATGCACATGGACTGATCCTGCCCTGCCACAGAGGAAATCCATTGCTTCTCAACTGTGTCACCACTCGATAGATGGAGAAGCAGGACTGTGGTGGTGGGAGAAGTAGGTGGTGACACAGTCATGAGGTGGCAGACTTCCTCTATGGCACCAGGATAGGTTCAATCCACCTGAGTGCATCATGGATCAGGGCCATCATGTGTACTTTTTTTTGTTTTGCTTGCAAGGTTTTACAACAAATAAAAACAGACCAAATATAGAACCATTTGTCCAGTGGCTGGGATTTGACATAGTGATTAGAGGCCTCGAACCACATTCTTCAGAGTAGTCCTATTGAAAAGGTGGTGTTCAGAGGTGTAACCAATAAAAGAATGGGCCAGCCCTGTCCTCTCCCACTTGGTCATGCTTCTAGCCTTCCAAAGTTCCAATCATGTGTCCTTCCCCTCTAGCCCCTAGCTCTGTTTGCCTCCCAGAGGGTGTGGTATGCAGTGTGGGGAAAGGGACAGGAAGTGTGAGGCATAACACTAGTGCATGAGCAGAGGTTGGAGGGATACATGAAGGGAAGGGGGGAATGTGCTCTTATGGATTGGAGGGCATTGCTACAAGATGGGTCTTAGGATCTTCAAGTTAAAGTAAAAAATAAAAAATAAAACTCCTATTGACAATTGTATTGGTTCTATTGTAAAATGGATGTGGTTGTCACATTTGTGACATTGAATCTACAATAGTATAGCATATTTTAATATACAAATACACAAGGTAAGAAAGAATTTCTGAATTTGACATGCTGCTTTGGGCACTGGAGGAAAGAGAGAGAACTGTAGACTATGGGTGAAAACAGACATGATGCTAACCACCCTTTAACCACCCTTGGGGCGTTTATAAACGATCCCGCTTACAAGCGGGATCGCTAAACGCCGGCTTTTCTCCCCGCGCAGCCTCTGCATGCCGTGTCTGATGTTCAGACACGGCGCAGAGTGTGAGTGCGCATGCGCGCACTTCTGCGCAT
Organism: Sphenodon punctatus; assembly: GCA_003113815.1. Lineage (NCBI taxonomy): Eukaryota > Metazoa > Chordata > Lepidosauria > Sphenodontia > Sphenodontidae > Sphenodon > Sphenodon punctatus. Next base: position 5,337,555 of record QEPC01001478.1, read on the forward strand.
GCGCACTAGCCGCGGAGCCAGGAAGTGCGGCGTAAAGCCGGCACTTTGGGAATCCGCGTCGGAGGGGGCAGGCTCGCCTGCCCCCTCCGACGCGGATTAAAAAGCAGGGCAAGCAAGTAGACGAGCGGCAAGAAAGGTGGCTGATCAAAGGATCAGCCGCCTTTTTTGTCTCGTCTATAAACGCCCTTGGTGGTCATTTATGCATGTTGCAGGGCTGCATAGGGCACCAATACAACCCTGCAACATGCATAAATAACCACCAAGGGTGGTTAAAGGGTGATTAGCGTCATGTCTGTTTTCACCCTATGAAAAGCCAGAGAATAGTGAGGAAAAGCTGCCATGCTCAAAAAGAAAGCACAGAAGAGAGCACATAGGGTGAAAACAGACATGACGCTAACCACCCTTTAACCACCCTTGGTGGTTATTTATGCATGTTGCAGGGCTGTATTGGTGCCCTATGCAGCCCTGAAACATGCATAAATGATCACCAAGGGTGGTTAGTGTCATGTCTGCTTTCACCCATAGTTTCAGTTCATTTTTTTGGTTCATTGTACAAGTCACAAAATTAAAATAAAACAATGATTTACAAATACTTGCAACGACTTCTTAGATTGTTAGTTAACAGCACAAAATTTGCAAGGGAAAACACAAAATCCTTACTTTATTGCTTAAATAGTTAAGTTTTTGCAGGGTAGTAAAAAGGAGCATTTGGTTGGATGTAACACTTAGATATTTATTTATTTATCAAATTTCTACCCCGCCCCTCCTAAAACAGCTCGGGTCGGCTTACAATAAAAACAACCACATATATAAAATACATCTAAAACAGTTAAAACATTCCAAAATACAAACATAAGAAGTATTAAAACAGGGCTGGGAATCATGATAAAACAATAAATAGAGTAGGGGAGATAAAACTCCCTAACCCACCCTCCCCAAAGGCCTGGGCAAACAGCCAGGTTTTACAACTTCGCCGGAGGTCATTATAAAGTGAACATTCTAATAAATAAGAAAGATTTTAAATTACTCTTGCTGAACATGAACATAAACACTTATCAATGAGAGCAAACAGTAATAATAATAATTTAATTTGTATTATATTAGTTTACATAGGGTATTTTTGTTTTTAGCATATCCAATATCAAACTAGCATATCCAATATCAAACTCTCAACAATCTAAAATAATCTGAAGTGTAAGGAGAACAACGTCTTGGGGGGAAAAATCTGTAGTGATGACTGTATGGATTTAATCATATATAGCATGGAGAGAAACAGGATGTGATTTAGTGTAGTGTCACTGCCAGTCATACTTCAAAGAACCTGGAAGACTATATGCTGCATTATAGGAATGGGACTTTCAGTTTCAGAAAGAACCAAAAGTACGTGATAATGGTCATTTCGGATTAATCCGAAATTTCAGTTCTTTTTCAGTATTGGTTGTATTGGATCTTTTGCATTGATTTTTGTATTGGATTTTAACATTGTGGTTTGTCCCCATCGACTCCAATAGGAAAACTGCAATGTTAAAAATCTGATACAAAAATCAAACTGCAATGTTAAAAATCCGATACAAAAATCAGTGCAAAAGATCAGATACAACCGATACGAGAACCAAAATACATGAGAACCGAAACTGAAATTAAACAAAACAAAATTTTTGCACAGCGTCCCACCCCTACCATTAGTAAAAAATGGAAAGTGCTAAGAATTGTATTACATTTCTCCCAGGAACTACACTATTTGTAGCTTTTCAGGAATGGGGATTTTATTTCATGTTAATGCATTTTTTAATTAAAAAAAACCTTAGTTAATTTAATCAAGAGTAGCTCAGCAAAAGTCTCTCTCTGTTCTTCTCACTTTCTGTAGTAAAGACTTTCAGAGGATCTCAGTCATCGACTAACTTGTACAGGGTCATGGATGGTTGATTTCTTGTTACCGACATATACAGTTTTTTTTCTTAAAATGAGTGAGTTATTTCATAGCCACTAGTATATTTTTAATGGAATCTCTTTATAAGAGTTTGTTATTTTCTTATGGTAAAACACTTTAAAATAAGACTAAGATGTGACCTTGGGAAGGCCTACATTAAACTAGAACTAGATTTCTAAGTATGATTTTTGGAGTGAGTTCAACATATCTCTTAAAGTTTTCTGGGAGATGACTCACAAGATGGATAAAGGCTGAAGGCAGCAAGACAAGGACTTGGTGTCTTCATCACAGAGTTTCCCTTTTGTTTTCTTGCTGCTGTTAGTGCCACATTTCTTTCTGTTTCGTTGCATGTTTTCACACGTGATGGTTCACACCACTGCCACGGACTTACCTGGGTGGTGGTGGGAGCTGTCATTCTTGTCAGGGTCTGGGCCATCCACCAAATAACCATGATGGTGGTCTGGGCGGGGAGGGGAGATGCATGGATGTGCATCTGCCTGGCCTTGCCCCCATGTTGCCCGCAGAAGCCTGCTCACCTGGCTGAGAGGCAGTCATGACAGCCAATGACTGCCATCATGGCACCTGGCCCCCTCGTCACTCTGGAGTGCGTCCAAGTAAAGCAGGCTTTCAAAAGTGAAAGCCCACTTTATTCTGGGACCGTCCAGCGGCTGGATCCTGGCCATGGTGAGAGCTAGCCTGAGCTGTGGCTCATGGACTTCCCGAGTCACAGCCTGAGCTAGCCCCCACCATGGTTGGGATCCAGCCTGGAGAAACATCTGGTGGGCACATTTATTTATTTGTTTAATTTTTTAAAATTAAACATTGAACAACATTCAATAAAAACAATACAAACATTTAAAAACAATTTAAAAATACAATATGTGGGGAACCCCCCCCTCGCCAAAAGTCTGACGGAATAGCCAGGTCTTACATACACGCCAAAACAGCAGGAGAGTGGGAGCCAAACGAGCCTCCTCCGGGAGCAAATTCCACAGCACAGGGGCGGCCACCGAAAAAGATCTAACATCGGTGGCCACCCACCTCACCCGGGGAACCTCTAAAAAGGCTCCCACAGACGATCTCAAGGGTTGCACGGGCACATGGGGAGTGAGGCGGTCCTGCAGATAAGCAGGGCCCAGGCCATGAAGGGCTTCAAAGGTTAAAACCAACACCTTGAACCTGGCCTGGTGCTTTATAGGCAGCAAGTGCAGAGCCCAGAGCACTGGTGTCATGTGCTCCCTGCGACCCGCCCCCATAAGGAGACGGGCCTCAGCATTCTGCACCAGCTGCAGCTTCCGGACCAGCTTCTCGGGCAGCCCCATGTAGAGCGCGTTGCAGTAATCCAGCCTCGAGGTGTGAAGGCATGGATGACAGTGGCAAGGCCGGAGTCTGAGAGATACGTCCGAAGCCGCTGGACAAGATGTAACTGCCGAAATGCACTCCCCACCACGGCCACAACCTGAGATTCCAGGCTGAGTCATGAATCAAGGAGCACACCCAGACTCCGCACTTGAGAGACCATGGGAGGCTGAACATTGCCCGCATTCGCCCCTTTCTATCTCTCTCCTCGGCCAAAATCCTTGTTCATGCCATGGTTATCTCTCGCCTCGACTACTGCAACCTCCTCCTTGCTGGCCTCCCTCGCTCCC
>QEPC01001478.1:5343010-5362869 GCA_003113815.1 Sphenodon punctatus
ACTGACCAAGCCTTTCACCACCCGGAAAAGCTCCGCTGGACATGACTTTGCAGATGCAATAAGGGCAGCAAAGAACTGCTTTTTTGCTGCCTGCACCACCACAGCATAGGCCTTTAAAATGCTCTTATGCTGCGATTGATCATACTGGTCGCGAGTCCGTCGCCACCGTCGCTCTAACCACCTGCTCTCCCGCTTCAAACACCGCAGGCCCTCAATAAACCAAGGAGACCTGCGGGAGACTAAGGAGTGCAGCGGATGCCTGGGAGCCACTCTGTCAATGGTCTTGGGCAACAAGGTGTTCCAGAAGGCTACGAGATCATTGACAGAGCGGGTGTCAAGGTCCAGGGGAAACTTCCCCAGAGCATTCCGGAACCGATTCGGTTCCATAAGTCTCTGGGGGCAGACTGATCTAATAGGTCCTGCACCCTGCTGGGGGCTAACATGCGCCAGGATGCACGCCTTAAGGAGGTAATGGTCAGACCATGACAAAGGCTCTACCCCCTTAACTCCTACTAACTGACCCCCTGCCTCAAGGCCGGTGCAGAAAACCAAATCCAGTGTATGTCCCTCCTCATGTGTGGGGTCACAGATGATATGGGACAGGCCCATTTGAAGGTGACGGTGGTTCCCAGGTTACTCCATGCTAAAGTGGGTTAAACAGTGTCACTGTCATGTTTTTAAAAAACACCCCTAGTTGCTCATTTAGATTGTGATCCTCACACTGCTTACACTGGGATTAGTTTGGATTAAGTGATTTGAGGATTGCGATTGTATCTTTCTTGATTTAAAATCTAGATTTTATTTTGTTTGTTTTTCGATGAGGGCTTGTAGCCTCTTTCTTTTTTTAGTTATTGGATTAACTTTCACCATACTCCATACAAATACAAAAACATCAAATAACATGGAAATGATTTCAAGTACAGATGCATTCAATTTCCATTCCATTTTTAATTTATACCCCGCACTCTCCTGCCAGGCAGCTCGAGGTGGCTTACAACATATCATAACACAAAAATACAGTCCACAAGGACCAATACAATCCACAATAAACAAACAATGCTTCACAATGAAATATCCCCTCATAATTTAAATAATATAAGTAAATTCATTTTATACATAATATAGAACACCCGCCATCCTTTACCTCCCCACCTCTACCCTGCTGCCACCAGGGAGGTGTCCACCTCCCCCCCCCATCCTCCTGCTCTCACCAGGAAGGGGGGGTATCCCTTCATACTACACAATACAAACAATAGATCATAAATTCTTAATAAAGCAAAACAAACCCCTTACAAGAGACAGAATTACAGCATACAGCAAAAATATCACCCTCCCCTCATTTCTCAATAGCACTTTCAATATCCAGCTGCCTACTCTCATCAATTCCCATCCCCCACCCTGCTACCGCTGGGGGAGGGGGCTTTCCCCCGCCCCCCGCTCTCACCAGGGGGTGGATTCCTGTATGTACCAACTCCCCCTCCCACCAAATCCTCTGGTGCCCCTTTGGCACGTGCCACTGGCACAGCTGCTGCCACGGCCGTCGGCAGTTCCCAGCTCTTTAAGTGTGGCCTGGAAGCCGGCTGTCCCCGGCCCCGCCCCCTTGTCAAATGCGGCTGCATTTGCCTCTCATTCCTGCCGCTGGGCTCGCCTCCCCAAACTCGCCCTCACTCCGGCTCAGGGGCAATAGACCACCCCACCCCCAAGATCTCAAGAAGGGGGGTGGGGGCTGACCATAGTCACTTCACCTGTCCTGGGTAACCTCCGTGCCCAGCATCTCTCCATCACCACTCACGCGCTGCAGCCGGGCTGGGGCTGGGATCAGACTGCCTGCTGTTATCACTGCTGTTCTCACTCATACAAACTATTATAAAAACCGCAAAATAAAAACTTTACATATTGCTCTAAGTCATAGCAATTCTAGTACAGTTCATACAGAATAATTATAAAAACCCAGAAATAAGGATAAGTTTGCATATTGCCCCAGAGTAATGACCCAGGCCTACAAACAAAAGATACTTACTTTAGCCCTTGACATGCTGACATGTCACCCGACGTGGGCTTTGATATAACCAATGCTGGACCCCAAAACAAATTTCCCTAACCCTTCTCGGGGCTTACAATGCTTTACTCCTGAAAATTAGAAAGCTGGTCCCTCCAAAGGATAACGCACAAGTCCCTCCAAAGGATAACACACAAGCCAGGGCTTACAGGCAGCAATCCCGAATCCCTCCAAGGGATAACATGCAACAAAAGTTGACCCTTAGGAGAAATGCCTAGCCCTATTCAGGGCTAGCATAAAATAATTTTAGATCCCTGTAATTAGTAGCCTAACCCTTCCCAGGAATAGCATACAGACATACATGACCCTCAGAAAAGTCTAGCTCTTCATCTTCACAGGGCATGCAGATTTTCATATAACCAATGCTGGACCCCAAGATAATGCCTAACCCTTCTTGGGGCTTACAGATGGCAGTGCTTGACCCCTGAAAAATAAAAAGCTTTTTTCTCTTTTTCCTCCGCCCCTTCAATAGAATTTATACAAGTTCCATACTTGTAGGTCCATGCCACAAGCCATTGATTCAGACTGCAGGGTCCTTGTTTTGTTAGTGCTACCGAGTACTAACCTCTCTTGAGAAGTCCATAAATCACATTTATGCCAGATCCAGAGGCAGAGGGGGTGTCAGTTTGCTTTCAGGCTCTTACATCATGACTTGGCTAGCTTGTGCAAAACAATCAAAACAGAAATAGCCTATACCTGGAGCCTGAGTGTATCATCTTGATAAAATCCCTTCAAACATTTTAAATGTTGTTTATTCTAAACTCTTAGTTTTATTGAGAACAAGCTTGGATCAATACATTATATTCTAGTAATTAATTGTTATGAATCTAAATAAGACTAGAGATTAATTTTATTATAGATAAGTAAGCAAGTTTTCTATGTAATGCAGGGACTGCTTAGAACATTCAGAGACCCAGGACTACAACTCCTAGCAGGCCAGAGCCTATCAACTGCTGGAGAGAGAAACCCATGATGCTGGATTGCATCTCCCAGCAGGAAAGCGAGGGGAAAGAAGCCAGGGAGAAAAGAGAGATTCCATTTTGTTTTGGCTGAGAGAGAATAGGGGTGGGAATTTGGATTCAGATTAAATCCGTAACTGCACGGAATGGGCCGTTATGGATTAATCCATACCAAACCAAAATAGCGTGACAACAAGCCTGTTTCAATTCAGTTTTAAAAGAAAAAATGACTGCGTATGCAAAAAATGGATGCTTGATGATACTCTATTGGTATACCTGTGATTGTGGGAGAGAAAAGAGAACCCTCCAACATACCCTCAGCTGATCCAGGAGGTTCAAGAAGAAGAAAGTTGTGCAGATCAGGAAGGACCTCACATAAATGTGAGGCAGATGGTAGGGAGTGTCACAAGGAGATACCGGGCTACATGTAGACTACAGGTCTAACAAATATGTAAAAGTAAAGGTTAAACATGTATGTAATGTAAAAGCTGAGAGCTGGAAACTCACTTCATGTAATGGAGAGAGACAAAGATATGTTGGATGTGGATTCAGAAAAGCCTAACACCTCTGCAAGAACCAGACAGAAACATTGAGTTGCAAATGAACCTTTCCTGCGGACGTGACTGTAAACAAACACTGAGTCTCCAGGCAGGAAAGTGAGACAAAGGATCTTGAAAACATATAAAGTTGGGAGATCTGTGTTATCAACAGACAATTGGGAATTCATTCAACCACTGACACCCTGAGTCTTGGATCGCAACTGGGGGGGCAGGAGGCTGCCAGCCAACCAGTTTGCTGAAGCAAAGCACTGAAAGAAGGGATTTCTTTGATTTCTAACCAACTTAAGACGGGTGCCCAGCGCCACGCTACATGGCTGAGAAATGGACTTTTGTAGGGTAAGATTTAACTAGGGATGCACGCAGTTCAGACTAGAAATGCATTATTTACTTTTGTTTATTAGCCACTCTGCGTTCAAACAATCTTTGCTTATGTAATCAATAAACTTTCTTCTTTACTAAGAAGTGCTTTTTGTTGACTTACATTGGGGAACACAATCTGAGAAACTGGAGCCCTCAAACTCTTGCGAACCCAGAAAGAGAGAGAGTCTAAGGGCGCATTCAGATGTACGCTTATTATTATATTTATTTATTGCGGCCGAGGCCAAAATATGCAGAAAACAAACAAGTCACACATAAATAATAAGCAAATATAACCAAAATTGCCAATATCTAATAAAAACTTTTCTGAGCCCACATAAAACAAAATTCTGGCTCATGGTCCAATAACACCCCCCTTAACCAAATACAGAAAGTAAAACAAAATGCCCAAAGCCCACTACCTGACCAGACATGTGCCATGACTCCTCACTCCCTACTCAGGGGACATTTAAACTGGAGGAATAATGTGCACAAATTTAAGGCCGCAATCAGAAACTGCGCTACCACTGCTGAAATGGATGGAACCTTGTCTGCCAGAGCCATAATGAGTAAGTTTTGATCTGTATGCCCTGGAAATTTCCGGAGAAAGGCTGCGAGGAATTTGTGGCGGATTTGGTCATATAACCGACATTGAAATATGACATGGGCGGGAGTCTCGACCTCCTGTTGGTCGAACGGGCAAAGACGCTCTGAAAAGCTAATAGCCAAGAAACGCCCCTCCAGAACACTCGTAGGTAGGGCATTAAACCTGGCTAACATAAAAAGAAACTTACCCCTGGTGGAAATTGATGAAGTCAAATAAGAGGCCATGCTCAGACAAGGCCTTACAAGGGGCAGATAGCTTGCGAGATGGCGGGTGGCTCTAATTTTAGCCATCTCATCCTGCTGAGCCCTGTCCTCCAGCCTTACTTGAAGATCCCTCAGCACTACGGCCAACTCCCTGCCCTTCCAATAGTCGGGTCCATAACCCATCTGTCGCAAATAAATATCCACGGCCTGCTGCCATGAGCTCTTGAATGGATCCGTAATCAAAAACTGGACCAACCCTCTGGCTTCGGTATGGTGTAGTTTAGCCCAGAATCTAAGAACACTCCTCCATGCCTGAGTAGACCATCGCGTCTGTCCCAACTCCTGTCTGATGGCCGCGAACGGAGTCGCTCTAGGAATCCTCAACAGCCTCTGAAGGAAGCGAGCCTGAATACTGTCCAACTTCCCAATCTGTGTGGGAAGAAGGGGCACCCAAACCTGTGCCCCGTAAAGCAACTGGGCTCGTACTTTTGCATTTAGGACCTTTATAGCGGGGAGTATAACCCATCCACCGGTGTGGCAATATAACCTATGTAGGGCAGAGGAAGCCCCCCTAGCCTGGGACAATGCCTTCTCAAGCTGGTCCTTCCAGGACCCCGTCGCTTGGAATAGCAAACCCAGGTAACGGAAAGATTTGACTTGGTCAATACTTTGGCCACCAATGGACCATTTATGCCGCTTCCGGGCTCCGGTAAATACCAAAATTTTGGACTTCCCGTGATTGATATGCATCTTATTGCACTGGCAAAAATTTTCAAAACAGGCAATTTGCCTATTTAAACCCACCCTCGTTTGGGATAATATTGCAATGTCGTCTGCATACAGCAGACACCCCACTGCACGCCCAGCCAACTTGGGGGGGAAAAAGTCAGATAAGGCCAGCAGCGGGATGACTCCATTTATAAAAAGATTAAAGAGGGTGGGAGCCAAAACGCAACCCTGTCTAACGCCCAACCTCATTGATATTTCCTTGGTCAGGTGTCCCAACCGGTCTAACTTGATTGCCAGAGTAGTATTGGCATGGAGTTGTTGCAGGAGGAGGAGCAAGCGTTTGTCGATGCCCATCAACTCAAGCCTGTCCCACAAAATGGCCCTATCGACTAAATCAAAGGCCGACCGGAGGTCTAAAAAGGCCACAAACAACTGCCCATTGGTACTAGTATATTTCTCTGCCAAATGTTGCAATATAATGCAGTGCTCTACCGTTGAGCGCCCACTTTGGAAACCAGCTTGCTCCGGACATAATACCTGATCCCGGGCTATCCAGTCATCTAATTTACGCGACAGCCACTTTCCATAGATTTTACAGGTGGAACAAAGCAGACTAATGGGCCTATAATTTGCAGGGAGTGCATAGTCTCCCTTTTTGTAAATAGGTACCACTATGGCCAAGCCCCACTGAGTGGGAATTTTTCCAGTAGTGTTCACAACTGTGAATAAGAGGGCCAACCTTGGGGCCCACCACTCCACTGACCTCTTGATTAGATCAATTGAAATCAAGTCAGGACCGGGGGCTTTCCCGCTCTTAAAGGTTCCAATGATTTCCACCACTTCGGAGGCCGTAACCGGCGGCCAGGGAGGTAAAACAACTACCTCCTCCCAGCGCCTTGAGGGAGCAACTGCGGCCTGATCTGCGGAAAAAAGGTCCTGGAAATGGGAAACCCATAAAGATTCGGGCACTGCTACATGAGAAACACCCCCCTGGGATTTACCCAGATCTCGTACCATCTGCCAGAACCTTCTGCCGTCCCTGGAATTGGCCTCTACTACCAACCTATCCCAAAACCCATCCCAGTATTGAGTTTTCTTCCCTTTAACAGCCACCTTATAGGCTTTCTTAATCTCAAAATACTGTATGGGCAGGGCAACTGCACCACTCCTCCTATACTCAATGTATAATTCCAGAAGCTGCCTCCGGAGTTCCCTACATTCCTGATCAAACCATGTTTTAGCATGCTGATTTCGAGGATACTGTCCACCAACCTTAGGGCCACATGATAACAATATCGAGCCCAGGGACTTCACCATTTCAGAAAATTGATCTACCACAAGGCTGTCTGCATCCTCGCCCTGCCCGAGAGCTGGCCCAGATGACACCGACACCCTCCTCATAAAGGAGACCACCCTCGACCATGTGGGATCTGACAGCTTAACCGAAAAATGGCGAGGACCCAAGGAAGAGAACACTGGTCCTTTGGTCGGGGGGGCAATTGGGACTCCCCGGTGGAACAACAACAGTGTCAATGGAAGATGGTCACTGCTGTGACAATTGCCCACGGCAAAGTTCTTAATGAGATGAATTACATCCTGGGAAACAGCCATATAGTCGCAGACACTGGAGCCCACAGAGCCCACGAAAGTAAATTCACCCTCCACATCTCCAAAGCCAGATCCATTCAGTATGGAGAGGGAGTATTCCATTACTACTTTTGCCAACATATGGCCTGAGTTATTGGTAACGGTATCCTTGGATCTCCTAGGATTCATAGGGCCAATCCCACCGCTATCCCCCTCCAACAGGGCAGCACTAATTTCTTCCTGGGCCAGGCGAGCATTAAAATCGCCTGTCAAAATGATCCCAGCCCTGGGATGGTACTGCATTACCTCCTCCAATAGCTCTGTCAGGAGTGACCAGAACCTGGGACTATATGATTTAGCATTTGCAGGAGGAATATACACTGTAACTAGTGCAACATAGAAACCCCCTGTCTTGATTACTATAGCCAATGAGCAAGGTGGCCTACTATAGGTGGCAATTACTGATTCCTTAATCCAGACAGCAATTAGCCATGCTATACCTCCAGTTGGACGACCCCTGGTAGCTGGAGCTTGGGCTGGTAGATGATAAACTATATAATTCTCAAAGGTAGGTTGGTTGATTAGCCATGTCTCTTGTAAAGCAATGACCGGGAACCCTAATAGAAATTCTCTAACTTCTGGATACTGCAATGATCTTGACCAGCCTGCACAATTCCATGAGCATACGCCCAGGATTTTGGAGTCATGGCACAGCCTGTCTCAGGGAACCTTAGCTGCCCCCCCCTCCGCCTCAGGCAAATCAATATGGGCCAGGGATACATCCCGGCCAAACGCTTTAGGATGTTGAAGCTGACTATTTGAATCCGAGGCGGCTACCTTACCCTCCCTCCCCCCTGCCTCTGTGAATTTGGCCAAATCGGAAAAAATAGAAGAGGCAAAGTCAGTTATATCCATAGGGGGCGGGGAGGGTAAGGAAAATGTTCGCACCAAACCTGAGTCAGTTTTTGGCTTTGGGGGAGATTTAGCCCGATCCTGAGGCATGGCCAACTTTGTTAAGCGAGCCCCAATAGGTTCTCGTATGGGGTTAGTATCCTTAAGAATAGAGCTATCCCCCCCCTTTGGAACCATCGAATTGTGCACAGGTAAATGTGGGACAACAGGGGCCTCAGACACAGAAGCAACCCTTGGGAAAAGAGGGCGCCTAACACTGTCTACCAGAACCTCACCCAAAATAACCCCCCAAGAGGCAAACAAAGGTGCCTTTGAAAAAAGTTCCTGGACCAGTTGGGGAGATCGGAAATATATTACTAATCGTTGGGAATGGTCGGCAGCAGGGAGAATTTGAAAGGAACGCAGCTGCCACAAAGGGAAAGGGTATGCCAAAATTGAAGAAAGATGGTGTTGGATAGCCGCTTTAGTCTGCCATCGGGGAAAATTCCCATTTGGCAGAGGGAAAACCCTCAAAGCCATAGCAAACCGGTCAGTAGAGAAAGAAGAGGAATGGAAATTCCCTCTGTTGTCTAAAGACTGCACCCGGCAACTCGCTTGGCTAATTGGGGGAATACCCTGAGGGCGGACCTGTTGGGGGTTGATTTCATGATGCAAACCGTTCCCGGGTGTATGTGTAGCTAAATGTGCCCCAGCACTAGATGCTGTCACATGGTCAACTAAGGTTTGCAATCTCTCCCCCTGAACTGTTAATAATTTACTGATGCCTTCCAGCTGTAAGTATAACTTTTTGGCAAGATCTGTAATAAGGAGACATTGGTCACCCAATAATTTATATAGAAGCGTGTTGGTGGCAAAAACCGCTTCCTGAGCATTTTTAAAGGGGAAATTTCTCCTATCGGGTTCTATAAAAGGTAGGGGCGAGCCCTCATAACTTAAGCACCCCTCACTGGAATGGGGGCTAAGCTGCAATGAATGGGGAGAAAACAAAGACCCAGAAGCCAGCTGGGATTCATCCCTCACCATCCCTGCTAGAGTACTGGGAACTGCTGGGAAGAAAAAGTCCAACCTCTTTTGTTTGGGGCTTGGTTGGTCAACAGGTTTGACTGGATCTTGGCGCTCTCTTTTCCTCGTCATGATGTATATTGCCCTAGTAACCCCGCCTCCGACACAGCTGACTCAGATGACTAGAGAGACGCCGACACTGGATCGCCGCTCTAGAGCTCAAGGAAAAGACCGAACAGAATTCTGGGTCGGCGGTAGACCGTCTCGATCTCTCTAGGTGCACTCAAGGTGTGCAGATGGTACAGATGTTACTGCCGCAAACAGGCGCAGTGCTTACAGTATGGGGCTAGGCAGCATACAGGCGAGTGCACTCACACCTCGACGAGCACTCCTTCCCAGTCCGACCAGGAGGTGGGGCACTGCACTGCGGCCCCAACCTAATGGGCCCAGCTAACGGGCGACACCCTTTGGATGTCGCCCTTAGGTTGGCGCCCAAGGAGGCCCCAGCCCCTGTTTAAGAAATACCTGGGAGAAAAGAGAGCCAATGAAGGCCAGGCAGGGAAATCCACAGCTCCTCCCCAAGCTACTCCTTCCCCCAGCAGCTGCACAGGACACGCCCAAGGGGGCCCCAGCCCCTGTGAGAAAAGAGAGCCAATGAAGGCCAGGCAGGGAAATCCACAGCTCCTCCCCAAGCTACTCCTTCCCCCAGCAGCTGCACAGGACACCGATGTACGCTTAATTCACACAACAGCGGCGGCGGCATCGTGCGATTTAAAGCAACATGCACTTCCGGGTTGGTGTGAATGCACCAATTCAGCGTAATGCGAACTGTCAGAGTGCGGTTTTAAAAGCTGCTTGGAGCAGCTTTTAAAACTGCACTTCGACAGTTCGCATTACGCTGAATTGTGCGCACTAGGTGCATTCACAACAACCCGGAAGTGCACGTTGCTTTAAATTGCACGATGCCACCACCGCTGCTGTGCAAATTAAGCGTACATCTGAATGCAGCCTAAGAACGGGGTGTTTCTGGGAACTTGGGAGACAAAGGTATTGTCCCCTTTGCAGGACTGAATCAGCCAGAAAGAGAACTGGTTTTTTATATTTTCGGGTGGGCTGCAAGTGAGGGAAATGGAGTCACCCAACCCAGAAACGTGGGGTAGTGGACCCCAATCCCATGACACGGAGCCAAGCAGCTGCCACTCAACCAGGCAGCACAGCACCCACCCTTACTCCTGAGGCTCTTCAACAACTATAGGAATAAGTAGCAACGCTGTCTGTAAAGGTGAATGTAACACACCAACTCCAAGAAGAGAAGAGGAATCTCTTTCCTACTGTGTGGTAATAACCTCCCAGACCTGGGGCAAATCAGCCTCTGATTTGTTATAACTGTGGAAAGGATGGACACATTGCCAGGCCCTGTAGGGAGGCAGCGAATGAAGGTCTAGTGTTCTGCCGTCTCAATGCCTTGAAGAGAACGAAGCAGGGAAATGAGTTGGACAGGGGTGGCCCCAGGGTTTGTGAGGCCATGTGCAAAGTCTTGGTGCAGGGCCTAATTTACATAATTAGGCACAACCTAATTATGCAAATGTATACATTTACATAAAACTTACTCCCTCTGGACAGGAAGGATTCCCATTCTCCACCTCTCCAAGTAACAATGGAGAAGCATGGCCTCCTAATGCTTCCCCCCCTCCCCAGCCGAGTGTCTACCACCACTCCCCAGGAGTGGTTCCACTGCAGTGGCAGCCAAGTGGGCAGTGACACAGGCACAGAGAGACTGACTGCGTCCACTGCCTTACTGGAGGAGGGGCCAGGGGGTGAACTTAGCCAGTCTGGCCTCCAGGGCCTGTTGCTTCTTACTGCCAGTGCCGCCTGTGCCTTGTGCACGCGTGTGGTGTGACCAGTCCAGAGGTGCTGCTATCACACACACAAGACACCCAAAATGCAGCTAGCTTATTAAGCGCATTATGCCATGAAAAGAGACATATAACCAGTTCAGTTGTGCCCCCATAATCAGTTCATGCTGCCCGCACCCCATAACCAGTTCATTTCTGCCCCCACCCCATATAATCTATTCATGCTGCCCCCACCCATAACCATTTAATTTGTGCCCACGGGGCAGCGTGAATTGATTATATGGGGGTGCAAATGAACTGGTTATGGGGTGCGGGTTTAAAGACAGTATTCCTGTTAGCAATAACTTCATTAAGAAGAGTTAGTGAAATAGCAGCCATAATAATCTCAGAACCATATTTGCAGATTTATTTTCCAAGACAGAATAGATATTGCTTTACATCCTAAATTCCTACCTAAGATAGTATAAGTAAGACAGTTGTGAGAATGTGGCCCTTTTTACACGGGTCTCTCCTCCCAGCCGTAAACACGCAGATTTCTGTGTGTTCATGGGTGGGGGAACCCCATGTGAATGACGTGGTGCACGCGCCCATGGTGAGTGGGGGTGCGTGTGCGCTCACCTAACACGCATTCCCACTCATCCCCCCCACTCATCCCCATGCACGGAGCAACCGGGGGAAATGGTGGTTACTATGTGGGTGTGGATGAGTGGTGGGTGAGTGAGGATGTGTGTGCAGCTGTGTGCATGCTCCATCCATGCACTGGCATGCCCACGGACTCCCCACCAGACGGAGCCATGTAAAAATATCATGTGAAGAGCCACTCAAAGAAGAACAGAAGGTTGCTACCTTGCAAACAAGGTTCTTTGAGATGGCTCCAAACATTCTCACAACACTCACTCTTCCAGCCCCGCATAGAATTCTTTTCTTATATTTCTAGAAAGGGTTGAAAGGAACTGTCATTCAGAGGGGGAGGGTTCTTTTTATACCAGAGGAGCTCAAGACCATCATGTTGTCTATTATTTGAACAGGGTGAGCGCGCACAATCCAGTTGTGAGAATGTTGGGAGCCATCTCAAAGAACCTTCTTTACAAGGTAGCAACCTTCTTAGCAGCACGTGGGGAGGAGCTGTTTGTAAACAGCCTTATCTCCCAGCCTGATCCAGTGTCCCTGCTGCTGCTGCTGCAGCACTACTAGAAAGCAGAGGCAGGTGAGGGATGGGGTCTGGAGCCAGGGAGAGGAGGAAGAATCACTTTCTGGGGGAGAAGCTGGCTGCAGCCTGCTGCCCAGCCAGGCAAGTGCGGGGCCCCAGCTGGCCGCGGGGCCATGTGCGGCCGCACATGTGGCACATGCCTGGGGCCGGTCCTGGAGTTGGAGTCACAGTGAAGGAGCCTACTGAGATTCCCTGTACAAAGAGCTCCAGTGTCAAGACACAGAGAGATCTATCCACCACAAGGACTATCCTCTCAACATGGTAGGACCAGTCATCCTGGTTCCTCAGTCAGTCAAAAATTTATTTAGCTATTCGCCATTTACAAATCCATACAAAAGAGAAATTTCAAAAATTAAAAATATGCAAAGTATATACGAGATAAAAAAGAAAAACAACTATATAAAGCTATCAAAGTGCCCTTCTCTCATGTTGGGCTAACTGAAAAAACAAAACTACCCCTTTCAGCACCAAAATATCTTTAGACTTCAACAAAAACAATAATTTTTGTACTGTTGTAAGAAAGGTTTTCTCCTTAATTAATGGATCGACCCAGACTTCTCTGAGATCATTATACAATGGTCAGAAAAATAACACATGTTCTAAGTCCTCTACCTCCTCAAGGACACACACGGGCAAATTCTTTCAGAGTAATCTGTTCTGGAGAATCTGCCCAAAGTTACTGCTGAGTCAAAGGACTGAAAGCGGACCACAGTCAGCATTCTCTGCAATTGAAAATCTTGAATTTGCATAAGATAAAATTCTAAGGCAAAATCCTCTTTTATCACAGGAAACCATGGGGCCACTCGTAATAATGAGTTCTTTGCAAGATCTTCCTGTGCTGCAATATCCACTATTCTCTGCTTCAAAATGCTGCTGCTTTGTGAGGTATTTAAATTTAAACAAAAAGAGGGGGGGGGGACAAGCTAATTTTCAATAACTGGTGCAAAATTGCCTTTCACCATGAATATTGCTTTCCACACTCCTGCTGACAATGTTCTTTCCAACGCATATATGGGAGTCCTGAGCTCTCAAATTCCTGGATCTTAATCCAGTATATCTATCGCAAAAGTAACACTTGGAACCTTTGAAGTTCTATATAATCTTAATAAACTTGCAACCAAACTTCTAGCCTTCACACACACATTATTTTTATGTAAAGACTACGAACTTGTAGCAGTAAAATAAATTCCTAAGTACACATAATGCTTTACTTGCAGCAGAATCTCTCTGCCTAAAAACCATTTATGGTTATGTGAATTCCATCCAAAACTCGTAATTTGGTATTTCTTATGATTCACTGTCATCTGGTTATCATCGCAATACTGCTTTAACTGGTCAAGACAGTTTTGCAACCCTGGCTTTGTTTGTGATATCAACAGGACATCATCAGCATATAAAAGTATTGAGACAGACCTCACCATAATCTTACGAAGCATAAAGTTTGCCCCATTCATAACCAATACCAAATCATTAATGAACAGGTTAAAATGCAATGCGGCAAGAATGCATCTTTGCCTCACCACTATAAAAATGGGAAAAGATTTCGTATTACTTTCTGAGTTACTTAATCTCACTGTAGTACTGGAGTTCTGGTGCAGTGTAATTATAAGTTCCAATAGGTGTCAGTTAATACCAAGACCTGCCAACTTGAACCATAACTTCTCTCTATTGATACTGTCAAAGACTCTTGAAAAATCAAGAAAGCTGACAAACTAATTACCACCTTTAATTGAATCATATTTATCAATAAAATACATAAACACAAAGCAATTATCAATAACTGATCTACTCTGTCTGAAACCAGCCTGCTCTTCTGCTAACAATTTTTTACTTTAAAAACAGGCTTCTAATTCCTCTACTAGGAACCTGGAGTATATCTTAACTACTACTGGGAGCAAGCTTATAGGTCTATAACAAGCTGGATCATTCCTGTTTCTCCTTTTAAATATTGGAACAAAAACAGAAGTACACCAGCTAATGGAACCTGCTTTGAATGATTAATCAGCATGAAAAATCTCGCTAATAAAAGTGCCCACCAGCCAGTACAACTCCGATAAACTTTAGCAGGCATAAAATCATTCCCGGGGGCCTTATTTAGTTTTTGTGCCTTCATATACAGCAGAACTCTCTCCTCTGAAACATATGGTGAGAAGGCATCATCTGTCAACTGGGAATCAAAATCAGGGAGCGTTAAAGCCAACTTAACGTCATCATTTGGTGCCCTAAAAGCTTCCATATAAAAGTCAATCCAGTCTTGTTCTTGTTCTTTGATTTTATTCATGCTGGCTGGCAGCACCCCTTTGAATTCACCTCTGCTACAATTATCTGCCAGAACTTGCCTGAGTCCTTAAGAGATGCTGCCACTTTTAGCTCTTCCCATGCCTGAATTGCTTTGCTTCCCCTTCTTTTGTTTTAGCATTTTCTTATACATTCTCCTAGCCTTAATAAAGCCATCCCAAGCTGTTGGTAATCTCAAATTATTCCAAGCCCTTCTAAGATGTACCAACTCCAATTTATCTTGCCTACAATCTAGATTGAACCATTTCATAGAAGGCTTATTGTCTGGAAACTTAGCTGGAGTATAAACTAGTTTAGCGAATACACCTTCAACCAGATCCACCAGTCTCAAATATGCTTCCTCAGCTACCAGAAATGATGATGCCTGCATAATTACCTCCTTAGCCTGAGCAATGATAGGATTTTGTATCCGGTCCATTATCTTGACATAAGATTCTGTGGACCACTTAACAGACACTTTCCTCCATTGTCTATCTCTAAAGGACATGTCTGATCTATTTAAAGTACCCGCCACCAAGTTCTTTCTATTCAGTGTAAGGCGGTAATGATTGCTTTCTGGTCTAACTTCAACTTTTAAATCCAGGAAGGGTGTTTGACTGTGTGCCCTTGGGAGAGCTTGGCTGCAAACGTTGCCTGGAGGATTCCCCACACCTGTGTGCATCTGTCTCTCCTTCCCCAAGTAACTTTATAACCAGGGTACAGCCCTGAGGGCCTGGAGAAAATTTGACTGGATGCCCTTTGGAGAACTTGGCTGCAAAAGCTGCCTGGAGGATTCACCCTGGTTCCTGTTGTTATTGAGGGAGTGGAGTGCCAAGCCCTCTTGGTTAGTAGGTCTCAAATGACTATAATCTACTTGTCCTATTATGAAGAGCATCGATCACATCTTAAAGCTTATTGTTATTATAAGCATTTATATAGCACCAGCGATGTACCTGGAGCTTTACTAAAAATAAGATGGACACCGTCCCTGCCTGAGAGCTTACAATCTAAAGACAGGGGGAGGGGAGACAGGGAAGGGGGAACAGAGGGAGAGACAAGAGATGCAACATTCATGAGGATGCGAGAACTCAGGTACACTTTCTTGACTTGGTTACAGTAAATTGGGAGTTTGCAGATAACAGGTGGGGGATAATCCTGGGTGCGGATGATTAACAGGAGTTCGGAAGGGTGGAATGGAAGAGGTGGTTTTTGAGGAGGGACTTGAAGGCGTGGAGGGTGGGGACAAGGCGAACGAGGGTAGGGAGGGAGTTCCAGGCATGCAGGGCAGCAAGAGAGAAGGAATGAAGGCGGTTGGGGGAGCAGGGGAGGCGTGGGAGGGTGAGGGAGCAGATGGAAGAGGAGCGGAGTGCTCAAACAGGGGTTCGGAGGGAGATCAGGGCAGAGAGGTAGGGGGGAGCAAGGTTGTGAAGGACTTTGTAAATGAGAACAAGGAGCTTGTGCAGGATACGCTTAGGAAGAGGAAGCCAGTGGAGAGAGGAGACAGAGGAGAGGCTGCACATGGTCAAAGCGACGGGCTAGGTGGATGATCCTGGCAGCAGCGTTTTGAACAGAGATGAGGGAAGAAAGGTGAGAGCGGGGAAGGCCAGCAAGGAAGAGGTTACTGTAGTCGAGGCGTGAAATTACTAGGGCGTGGATGAGAGTTCTAGCAGAGGAGACAGACAGAAAAGGGTGGATCTTGGCAATGTTGTGGAGGGAGAAGTGGCAGGATTTGGCCATGGAGTCAATGTAGGGTTTGAAGGTAAGGTGCAAGTCAAAGATGAAGCCCAAGGTATGGGCTTGGGGGACAGGGAGGATGGTGACCGCATCAATGTCAATTGACAGGGAAGAGGGAGAGAAGGATTGGGAGGGAAGATCAGGAGTTCAGTTTTCGCCATGTTCAGTTTGAGTTGGCGTTGAGACATCCAGGCGGAGATATCAGAGAGACAGTTGGTAAGACAAGCTTGAACAGAGGGGGAGAGGGAAGGAGTGGAGAGAGAGTTGAGTGTCGTTAGCATATAGGTGGTATTGAAACCTTGGGACGCAATGAGTTTGCCTAGGGATTGGGTATAGATAGAGAAGAGGAGAGGGCCAAGGACAGAACCTTGGGGAACCCCGACCGAGAGGGGTAGGGAGGAGGAGGGGGAGGAGTTAGGAAGTTTCCTCAACGTATGTCAGGCAAAATCCAAGGAGCTGATACATTGACATTGTATGTCCCAATCTAGTAACCCCCCACCCACATGTACCTGTCATTATTGGAACCAATTCATCCATTCAACAGGTTAGTTGAGCAGTGCCATGAGATTGACAACTGAGGCACAACACGCGGTTGCATCCAAGGCCACCTATGTACGTGAGTGCTAGGCTGGAGAAAAGACCATAGGAATTCTGGTCTTGGAGGGGTGCTGAACCATGTAGTTGGCCCCAGGGTCATCTCAGATTGTAAATGGGACTGCTCAAGGAGGAGAAGGTCAAACATGGGGACCTGTGATGATAGGAGGTGATGAGGAAGAAGGCCTTTTTTGCTCTCTGTAGCTCAATTGTAGCTCTCTGTAGCTCAATTGAGTATTTTGTTTTAAACTTCTATATTTTATTATTATTATTAACAAACATTTATATAGCNATTATTATTATTATTATTAACAAACATTTATATAGCGCCAGCAGTGTACCTGGCACTTTACAAAGTAATAAAATAGACACGGTCCCTGCCCCTAGGGCTTACAATCTGAGAGACAGGAGCTGGGGGAGAGACTTAGGAAGGGGAACAGAGGGAGAGACAAGGGGTCTAACATTCATGAAGATGCAAGGTCTCAAGTGCACGTACTTGGCTTGGTACATATTTTAGTATGTTATACTTGTTTACAAGGTTTATTTATTTATTATTAATAATCCTGTTTGGTTTTATCCTTTGTATTTTCTTTAGTTGTTGGTTGCTGCTGTTTTTGGTTGTATTGTTTGATTGTTTGTGGTTTTTCCTTGCAATGACCTGTGGTCATGCAATTTAATAAAATTATTATTATTATTAAGGCCTTTTGTCAGATTTGACTGGAGAGCCTGGGACTGTGCCTGTGGTGAGATCAGGTCAGATGTTCTTTGTTCCTATGAAAAATGCAACTGTGTACACCATCACTTTGCAACCTGAAGATGCAGTCCAGCATCATGGGTTTCTCTCCCCAGCAGCTGATGAGTTCTGACAGGGCAAAGCCTCTTGACTTTTTAAAGTAGTCCTTGCATTACATCTGTAGTATTCCTCACTAACCAAAAGATACATGTGATAGATTTTCACTGCATGCTGAAATAATTTCATTTAAGGGTAAACTATAGCAGTTCTGTTTACAATCAGCTCGATCCCATGATCCAACGATGAGCTTTTTAACTGCAGCAACTTTAATATATGCGATTGGAGCTGGAATTACTGTGGCTGCTGGCACCAGACTTGCCCTCCAATAGATCCTCATTAAAGGATTTAAAGTGTACTCATTCCAATTACAGGGCCTCGAAATAGTCCTGTATTGTTACTTTTCATCACTACCTCTCCGGGTCGGGAATAGGGTTGCCCCCATGTATATTTTTCCAGGCCACTTATGAAACATACATGTTGGAGGGCCTGCATAGGTGCCAATGCAGGCCCTGCAACATGTATGTTTCATAAGTGGCCTGGAAAAATATACATAGGTGGCAACCCTAGTTGGCAGTGGGTAATTTGCATGCCTGCTGCCTTCCTTCAATGTGGTAGAATGACCGCAGTCCTCAAACCACTTAGTTGAGTGGTCCCATTGCAGCCAGTATTATAGTTTTAGACACGAGCTCTCCTATAATATGCCATGTTAGCTACCCAGAATGAGGGTCATGCTTCCTGTATCAATGTAATAATTAAAATGTATCAGTTTTTTCAGCCTTCTTAGAAATAGAGGATTAACATCACGTAACAATGTAAAAGTGTCAGGAACTTTGGGATAAATTAAGTAGCCCCCATCTAGAGAAGTTTAATTTGGCAGCAAAACCCAGAAGTGGAACCAAAGAATGAAGACTTTTTGTTCTTCACACTCAGAGACACAGCTCTTGCTATACGGTGATGATATTCAGACATTCACAGCTTGCTGTTTGATTAACTCATTTTCACTCTAGTTGCCAGTAGAATCAAAGGCTCCTTTGCTTTACTTGCAGAAAAGTCCTTTCTTTCTCATTCTTCTTTGTTCTAGAGTGTGGTATTGCTGTTTGTGAGAGTGGAGTGTAGCTCTATTGGCACAATAAAACCCAGAATTATTTTACTGCCTCTAATGGAACCATAAATTGTATCAATTATTTATGTATGTTAAAAAATAGACTGACTTTCAGGATTTTTATTTGTGTTGCTGGAGTTTCATGCCTCTTTACCCCGTCTAGGCCTTTATTAATATCAGTCAATACACAGTACAGCTCAGTTATTCTGGTTCCCAAGAATTTTCTGTGTTCCTTTTAATCTTTACATTATTTAATCTTTTAGCCACACCTTTAGACAGATAAAAAATTCTACTCTGGTACTGTGGTATTTTGAAGTAAGAGGATATTCATTATATCTTATGGAATGGTGGCACTCTAAAATAAGAGAGATTCTCTTTAAAAAGGGTCCTCTGTCAACCCGACTGGTTTCCAGATCAGAAGTGCTAAACTTTCTGACAATGAAGGGCTACTTCCAGTTCAGTTATATCCAAGTTAGATACATTTAAAAATAAAATACTGAAGGAGAATGAAAACTCAAAGGGTAACAGCCCACAAAAAATGGTTAAGTACAAAAATGTTAAACCTTACAAAAAGATACATTTCCTAACTCGAAACAAAACTACTCTGCAGTGCCATCTGGTGACAATGAGAGGTGTACACTGAAACAGAGCTTTCACAAAAGATACTTCCCCGTAGTACTTTTACTTCATGGTAATTTACCCTTATTAATTATTATTATTATTATTATTATTTTATTTTTATTATTATAATAATAAACATTTATATAGTGCCAGCCATGTGCCTGGCGCTGTACAGAACATGGAAATAGACGTGGTCCCTGCCCTTGGCTTGGTTACAATCAGTTTGGTTGCAGCAGTCTGCAGAGGAGGGCAGACAGTAAGTATATGGGGAACGACTAGCAGGCATTGAGAAAGGCGACAAGGAAAAAGTGGGTCTTGAGGAGGGATTTGAAGGAGTGGAGGAAGGGGGCAAGGCGGAGGTGGGTAGGGAGGGAGTTCCAGGCATGGGGGACAGCGAGGGAGAAGGGTTGAAGGTGGTTAGGTGAGCAGGAGAAATGAGGGAGAGTGAGGGAGGGGACAGAGGAAGAGCGCGTGCAGGATTGCGTAGGGAGATTAGGTCTGAGAGGTAAGGGGGAGCTTGGTTGTGGAGTGTTTTGAACGTGAATACCAGGAGTTGAAACAGGGTACGTTCAGGAAGGGGGAGCCAGTGAAGAGAGAAGAGGAGAGGCTGCACATGGTCGAAGCGACGGGCAGAGTGAATGACCTTGGCAGCAGAGTTTTGGATTGCGATAAGGGGGGACAGGTGAGAGCGAGGGAG
>QEPC01001478.1:5392336-5405539 GCA_003113815.1 Sphenodon punctatus
CCACCCCTGGTGCCTGGAAGTCTGCTCCTAGCTGAGTCAAATGACTTCCCCCTCCCTGCTACATTTGGCCTTCCAGTGACCTGACAGAAGACCATGTTTTAGCCACCCGAACACAACCGAACGCGATTCGAATTGAACGAACTGTTCGGCCATTTCGTCATTCGGTGTTCGGTTCCGTTCGGTGTGTTCGCCATTTTCGTCGTTCGGTGTTCGGTTCCATTCGGTGTGTTCGCCTGTTCGGTGTTCGGTCCGTTCGGTGTGTTCGTGTTCGTGTTCGGTTGTCCGAACAGGCCGAGTTCGGGCCGAACACCGAACTACCAAACCGCGTTCGCCCATCCCTATTATCTGCAGCCTGATCCAATGGCAGATAATGTTTGTACTGTCAGTCCACATACAAATCCTATGCCTGTTTGTGCATTCTAACTCAATGCACACATGTTATTTGCCTGTGGAGCGGGTTGTTAACTACAACAACGCTACAACATTTCATATTGGGGCTCTGCTTACGTTAATTTAATGTTGAGAAGGCAGCAATAGCTGAGGAGAATTTTGTTGACCCAAGAAATCTTGGGTGAAGAAAGATGTGACAGTGACCTGCTTTGGCCTGGGACTCACCTGCACATTTGTTCTGTTGCTGCCAGTGGGCCACGTATGCCCTGGGGTGGGTAGCCCGAGCGGGTCTCTCCCGCAGGCCCAACCCAGCACTAGCTGTTTGAATGCCTGCCACTGACCACAGTGACCCTTTCTGCTACCACAGAGCCCATCCTAGCTGCCACGACTCCCTTGGAACTGTACTCTATCGACTTCCTGTGCGAGTGATCTCGGGAAGGAATCCTCGCCTCCCAGCTGCCATGGCCCCCTTGGAACTGTGGCCTCTGAACAGAGAGTGTGAGTGATCTGTGGGAGGAGTGGAGTTCCTCACCCTAACCCCTCCACTGCTGCGACCCTCTTGGAACTGTGCCCTAAGGACTGCCAGTGTGAATGATCTGTGACCTGCGTTGCATATGGCATGTGGAAGGAACTGGATTGGCAGCCTGGCAGGGGGACTGGTTGCTTGGGATGTGTGTCGCTGCTTTCATAGGTCTCCCTTCTGCTTTTCCTTTTATTCCTGTGCACGCCATGGAGTGGGCACTTTGCTCCCTGCAGCTGGCTTTTCTTGGGTGGTGACTGGTTCTCCCTGTGGCTGACTGGCAGGGATGCCAGAGCCTGCTTCTTCGGCCTCTGCCTTGCCCTCCTGGAGTAGTGTGTAGGGTGGGTGGAAGCAGCTGCTGCAGGTTTTTTTGCCCACAGTTCGCCATGTCTGACTGTCATAGTGGAGGGTGGGGCGCTGGGAGCAGGGCGGGGCTGGCCTCTAGCATATGTGTTTGGTTCCTCCACCTTCCCTGGGGCGTGGGGACACTGGGCTGGGTCTCGGTTCACCCGGGTGGGCCCACACATTTGTTCTGTGGTGCTCGCCACCCAAGAGAGTGGCAGCTGCTGTGGCCCTCCCTGGGATGGGGCACTGCCTCACTGCCGGCATATTTGTTTTCACCCCTTCTTATTCCTGTTTTCCTCCCCCAGGAAAACACTTAGGTAATGGTCTTCCCCCATATGTGGAATGATGCCCAGACTTGCTGCTGTGTCACTCTGAAATCTTTCTGACTCAGAAATTTGAAATGGGATGGAGAAGTGCATTAGGCTGGTAACTGCATAAACATCATAGAGTCCCAAGTAAGAAGTTACATGGTGATAAAACATTTTCTCCTAGGTACCTTGAAAACACAAAAACACAGGCTTTCCCCCCAATCTATATAATCTGTAGCTACATCTCTCTTTATATCTGTCTGTATATCTATGTCTTTGTTTTCAATTTCTTAGGTTTGATTTTTATATACAATTTAAAAATGGAGAGGATGCAGAAAAATATTTTGCTTTTGCTTCAAGGCAGCAATTGAGCTACTTGATGCTGAAGGAAACTTGATGAAGATTTTATTGTGACTTGTGTCTGAAGAGCCCTAATACAGCATGAGATGCATTCCTTATCCTTGAAACCTCTTTATTTTCAAATGCTAAAAGTAATCAGGGGAGGCAGAGTGCAGTTGGCAATATTAAATCACTGACATCTCATGCCTCTATATGAATAAATGTCAGGACTGGCTCCGGCACCTCAGTAACAAATGCTTTTACATGCATAATGTATGAAATACGATTTTCAGACAAAAAAAATTTCATTGCTAACGCAATGTGCTTCAGCACAGCCCTATGGCAGGAAAGTCCTTTATTATTAATGCACTGAGTGAGTGTAACACCCCTTTGGTCTTGGAGATTAAAGTGTGTCTTGGTGTGTAATATTTTGCAAAGCTTCCTGTGATTTTCTTTCAACCAATTTCTCTTGTGTGTAAACGTTGGCATTTCATGCATGTTTCTGAATAATGATGTTGTTTTAATAAAGAACATACTCTCTTCAAACTTCCATTGTGTTTATTCACCTTATGCAAAAGTGCAGGAGATGTGGAATAATAGGACTAGATCAGGAAATGGAAGAGACAATATGTGATTATGAGGTTCTCTCCTGCATCCGCAGTGATCCTGCATTATTAGTTCCACTATTTTCAGGGCACTCTGACTGTGCCTGCGGAGTTGGGGCTAGAATTTGTTCTTATACTCACCCCTTTAATTACTACAACAGAGACCAAAAGGAGAAGCCTTATGCTCTACAGTCAGGAACAGAATCTTATGACCCAAGTAGGAACCTTCTCACTCTTTTGTAGGACAGATGATCTAACTGGTGGGATATGTCCCTCCTCATGGATCAATTATGATTGACAGTCTCTGTCTGTGGGAGGGCCCTAGCCCATCACAAGACTCCCAGTTCTCCTTGTCCTGCCTTGCAATAGGATAGAAGGCAGGGTTTACTGCTCCTCTTGAGGGAGTGTGTGTTAGGCCTTAGACCCCTTTCCTTTGGCCCCTTTCTTTTCTTTTCTTTTCTTTTCTTTTGGCCCTGCTTCTCTCTCCCTTCCCTCCTCGGGGGGGGGGGGGGGAAGGAATCAGGATTGAGCCACTGGCAGAGGGCCGGTGTACCAGGGATGGTGGTATCCATCCCCTGTGTTTCCTCCCCCTCCTCCTCCCCTCTTAAGACCAACAGGGCCTCTCCCTGGGAGGAGCAGCTACAACAGGAGCCAGTCCTCCATTTGCTGCCTGAGGGCATGCAGAGAGTCTGAGCTGTGGCGAAGGCCCAAGTGGAACTGCCGGGCAGAGACGGCCTCGGAGAGCACACTTTCCTACCACTGCCCCCCCACTCAGACATGGTGTCTGGAACCAGGAAACCCTGGTGCTGGAATGCAGGTTCACCTTCCAGGTGAGGAGGCAAAACCTGCCTGGAGGAACCTGGAGACCCCGTAGTGCCCGATCAGTGAGCTCATCAAGCTTCTGGTTGGGAAGTCAGCACATGGGGTGAGTCAGCCCGGCCTTGACATGCCCAGTACTGCTGTCCACCCCCCACCCTCAGAGAATGTCCCCAAGGCAGTCCTAGTGTGGCTGGGCCAGCAGGTGGTGTCTAGCCCTCACCTTTTTGGTATGCTGGTAGGGAGCACAGCTCCAGAGGAACCAGTTCCAGAGGGATCTGGGGATATCCTGGTGGACCCAGGGGTCATTCTTGACCTCTGTGAGGAGTGTGGAGGAAAGTATCTATAGAGGGTGCACTTCCCCTCACAAGAAGGACAAATGGATGGCTCCCCTGTAACTAGCCATCACTACCCCTAGCTCAGTTTTATGTGGTTGCCATCAAGGGGGAATGGGAACAACCTGCTAGGTTTAAGGGGCCCCCTAAGTATGTCAATTAGATTTTATTCATTCCCAAACCTCAGGAGGAATTTGTCATGCTCCCTAAGGTAGATGCAGGGGTGGCAGACTTAGCTAGTCAGCAGCTCTTCCAGCAGGAGGGGAGGGGGTTCCGCAAGGAACCTTTTAGAAGGAAGATTGATGTTGCACTTGGAAAGAATTATGTGGCTTTTGCCCTAGCCCTGAGAGCAACAGCCTCAGACTTGAACTTTAGTAGAGCCACATTTCTGTGGGCAAGTGACCTGGTGCTTAAAGTGGAGCAGAAGGAACTTGAAGGACAGTGCGTATGCAGCTGATGCTACTCTGAATGCAGTGCAGTTGAATGCCAGAGCCATGGCCACCAACGTAGTAGCCCATACGTCAGTTTGGCTATGGCCCTGGAAAGTAGACTTACCCTCTAAAGCAGTCCTTCTGGGAGCTAATTTCTAAGGAAAGAAACTGTTTGGAGAGGCCATGGAGAATGCACTCACCACCCAACCTGAGGAGAAGAGGGCCCTTCCCCTGAAACCTACCAAGAGTGTGAGCAAGGGTATATTTTGCTCCTGGACATGCTTTCAGAGTCTTAGAGGTAACTTTAGAAGGGTGCAATGGTCCAACAGACCCAGGTGGCAGCAGCAGAGATGGGCTACAGAGCCAGTCCCTCACCAAGAGCTCTCAGCCATTGGGTCAAAGACAGCCTCAGCCTCCAAAATGATGGGTTTCAGCCTCCCCCAGAATTCATATCCCTAATTGGGGGGAGGCTACAGCTTTTTTTAGAGCAATGGAAGGCATCATCTTCGGATTCCTGGGAGAGGGAAACAATCTCTCAGGGACATGTAATTGAGTTCATCTCTACTCTGAGAGTTCGCTTCCTTCCTTCCCCAGTAGTGAAGGACCCAATGAAGGCCCACAAGTCTTTGCTGGTGATCCAACATCTATCACACATAGAGGCCATCGAGCGGGTACTGGCAGATCAGAGTTTCTCTGGCGTGTACTCCATTTTCTTCATTGTGCCAAAAAAGTATGGAGATGTACGTGCAATCCTTGATCTCGAGGCCCTGAACAAAAGAATGAGGTATCAGAAGTTCCAGATGGAAACGATTCACTTCATCATGGGTGCTCTATGTCCTGGTGGTCGTGGTAGGAAGCAGGGCCTGAGGAAGCAGGGAGTCCATGTCTATTAGACAATCTTCGTGTGAGGTCCCCATCACAGGCCCAGAGAGAGAGAGACCTGCAGCTCTCTATGGACTATCTGCAGACCCATGGGTTCCTGATCAACAAGAAAAAGAGTTGCCTTCACCCATTGACCTTGATAATCCATCTGGGGGTCTGGCAGGACACAGTGTGGAACTGGGTGTTCCTATCGGTCGAGATGCAAGAAAAGCTGCTAGACCTTCTGTGTTGTCTTCACCGGGAAGATCGCTCTGATCTAATGTTCCTGGCTCAGTTGCTTGGCAGCATGGTGTCCTTTCTGGATATGGTAGCCTGGGTCAGATTCCATCTATGTCCACTGCAGAGTGTAATGTGACCCTATCAGCAGGACATAGCGGGAGGGACTCACCTGTCTGTAATGGTTCTGTCCCGTGTCAAGAACTCTCTTAGGTGGTGGCCCCTGCCAGAGCGTCTGACCCATGGAATTCACCTGCAGGATCCTCATTGTCTCATGCTCATGATGGATGCAAGCAGTTGGGTCTGGGGAGCACACTGCATGCATGGTTCTGCTCAGGACAGATGGTCGTCAGTCGAAGCGTGTCGCACATTAGTCATCTAGACTTGAGAGCTGTTCATCTAGTGCTGCTTTGTTTCGCCCAGTGAATAGAGGGCGACCATGTTCTAGTTCACACAGACAGTGTGACAGCAATGGCCTTCATCAACTATCAAGGAGGCTCCTGTTTGAGGCCACTGCAGATGGAAGCCTCTCCTCTTCGAATCCACCTGTCCTCAGTCAAGGTGGTTCATATATCAGGCTTGCTCAACATTCAGGCAGACTGGCTCAGCCACCAGGAGTTGGACCCAGGACAGTGGTCCCTGTCATCAGAAGCATTCCACTTGATCCAGGACCATTTTGGAATGCTGGTGATGGACCTGTTTGCCATGAGACAGAAAAGGAAAGTCCACATGTTCCTGGCCAGGAAGAGAGACCAGCAGCAGTCAGGGTGGATGGTGCTATCCACAGTTTGGCTGCGGGGAGTACTAGACACATTTCCCACATTCCCGATCATACCATGAGTTCTTCATCAGATCAGGGAACAAGAAGCATTTGGTAGTCCTGGTAGCTCTGCATTGGCCACAATGTCCATAATTCTCTGATAGTATAAACATGACAGTGGAGAGCTCTCTGTTCCTACTTCAGTGGGAGGACCTCCTGTCTGGTGGGACAGTATTATACTCAGACATTCAAAAGCTGTCACTGGTAGCATGGCTTCTGAAAGGGAGCAGCTGAGTTCCATGGGATATTCGGGTAAGCTCCTTGATACTTTGATGTCTTCCAGACGGGACTCAGCAAATAGAATTTATGGAGTTACCTGGAATAGGTTCATCCAGTGGTGTTCCAACAATGAGGTGTCAGCCTCACGAGTGGGATTTCTAGAAGTACTTTGTTTCCTGCAAGCAGGGTTGGACAAGGGACTTAAGTCAAACACACTGAAGTGTCAGTGTGGCTGGGAGCAGCCTGATGTGGCTGCAGCCCCTTTAAGAGTGCCAGCTTAAGGGCTATGCAGGGGCATGGCAGAGCCAGCCCTGAAAGTGTGCTCCAATGTGAGGGCTGACTAAAGACTTGGCAGAGCCAACCCAGCTGGGATATGCAATAGAGACAATGAAGTATAGAGTTAGGAGTGGAAGCTACTGGCCCTTTAAGGATTAAGAAACTAAAGGACCAGCCATGCCCTTTCCTGGTATAAGAAGAGGCAGCTTGCTGGAGAGAGCCCAGTCTGTGCCTGGCTGTCTGGGAATTGGCTGTTGAGGACTGCTGACAACGGTCCTGAACCCAGAATGAACTGCATGGAGAAGCTTACTGCTTGTGGAATCAGTCTAGGCACTTGTCTCTCTCCAAGGTCCTGAATCCTGTTATGCTGGCTGATTGAGGGAGAAGATCCGACCCAGGAGCCTGATGCCTGCGAGTAGCCAGCAAGAGGCAGTGGCCTGGCTGAACTGTGGCTGACCTGAATGAGTGGTGCGGAACGAGTAAATAGGGAGTGGTTATTTACCCCCTCAAATAGAACAAGAACTAGGGGGCACTCCATGAAACTAACTGGCAGCAGAATTAAAATAAAATAAAGTGTTTTTTTTCACTCAACACACAATTAACTAGTGGAACTTGTTGCCAGAGGATGTGGTCAAGGCCAGTAACATAGCTGGGCTTAAAAAAGAATTGGATAAGTTCTTGGAGAATAGGTCTATTAATGGCTATTAGGTTGGGGATGTAACCTCTGTGTCAGGAGCTGGAAATGAATGGCAGGACAATAGGTCACTTTATTATGACCTGTTGGGTACTTCTCCAAAGTGACTGAGAGTGGTCACTGTCGGAGGGTGTTTTTACATGTGACGGGCCTGGCATGGTGGAACCCATCACTCCAGGTTGGAGTCAGCCGGGCCGCCAAAGAAGTGTGCCGGCGACCAGGGCTGGGGAAGAGGTGGGGCAGGGCAATGCATGGACGTATGTCCACATGGCCCAGCCCCACATTGTTTCGAGAGGCCCGCCCCCTTCCCTGATGGGTAGCCATGGTGGTCGCTGCCCGAAAGCACCACAGACCCGGGTAAGTGTAAGCAGGCCATCAAACATGATGACCTGCTTTCCCCATGTCCAGCGCCTGTTACACAGGCTGTGGCAGCGCTTAGCCTGGGCTGTTCCTCAGGGATGGTCCCGAGGAACAGTCCAGGCTAACTGCCACCATGGCCTGGGTTGGGCCCGGAACTCTCTTCCTTCCACCTTATGTGTAACACCTGGCTGTTCTGCCTGGCTTTTGGTGAGGGAGATGGAGTGTAGGCTGGGTGGGTGGGGCTAGAGAGGGGAGGAGGTTTCTTTTTGGTTTTGTCTGCCTTCTCTTTTACTGTGTTGCCTGATTTTATGTGTTTTATAGGTTTTTATGATGTAAGCTACCCTGGGCTGCCTGGAGCAGGGGGGGTGGGGTAGAAAATTGTTTTATAAATAAATAAATAAATTAAATAAAAACATGTGGAGGCCCCTTTTCACAACTGAAAACACCAAGTGACAGGATACAAGGTTTGATGGGCCATTGGTTCAATCCAGTATGGCATTTCTTATATTCTAATATTTGTTGATTTTTGAAAAAATGTAAAACCATAAAAATGGAGTCATGTAACTTGCATTTTTAGAAAAAAATTAGCAGCTCAATGTTCAAAGTGCTTGCACCCACAGAACACTTTGATAAAGCAGGATGACCATTTCTGGTTTCTCCATTTACAGAGAAAAGTTTTCAAGTGTGTTTTCTACCAGTTCAAAGCCAAGAGATAAATAAAAATAGCCCCCAGTACATTGATTACATCCATATAGGTGTGGTGTTGTTTTTAAAATGATAGTCTCATGATTTTAGGGGACTTGTTTCATGATTTTTTGCAAGCATTTTTGGAATGCTTGAAACTGACAGTATTTGAATTTGTGCCTTTAAAAAGAGAAATCTTTATTTGGTTGTACAATCTTCATGCATGGAGAAGGCAGTAATACTGTACATCAGTAATATGCTGATTCAGTCACCATCAATACTGAGAGGTACACTGTGGTCCCTCTGGCTCTAGTCTTTAGTGACTATCATTCACTTTGATGGGACTCATGCTGGTGCTAAGGCCTAGAACTAGCACTAAACAGCTGAAGGAGTATGGTTCCATACTGATTGTATAGTAGCTAGCTACTAAGGCGTAGCTGTGAATGCCAGAAAGCTGTCCTTGAGAAGCCTGCCTTGTTACATATAGATAGGTGACTTCAGCCCAAGGCCACCCACCTTCTCCCCAAATGTTCAGAACTTAAACAAGTCTGAACATTTGGTAAACAAGTTTGGTAAACAAGTCTGCTTACCAAAGCCCATAGACTTTGCACTGTGAGCAAGGCTGCTTTACTGTACGTTCTGTGACTGACGAGATCACAGTCAAAAATATTACTATCCTGATGGTTGATTCTAGACTAGATACTGCCATAAAAGTGTTGTGTGTTAGAACGTTCCTTGTTTTAGTCTAGTATATTTTTGAGGGCAACGGCTGCTATACACCTCTCCCCTCCTCCCCTTTTTTTGCATTTTAAATGCATGCCCTATTCTGAGGGCATCCAATCCAAAAACCAACTTGTTTGTGTGGCTACATTGTTGGCCTGTCTGGTTGCTAAAATTCTTTACCTGGCAGGTTTAAATATATAAACTGCTGCCATTAATATAAAAAAGCAACCGCCTATTATATATGTCAGGTTGCTCTGCCCCACTTGCTTTAAGTTCTTTCAAGCTGCACTGAGATGATTTGGTGACTGACTGACAGCAGAGCAGAGAGAGGAAGGAAAAGAAATACACTACTGTGTCTTTATAATTGGGACCCTCAGGATTCTTTCTATTCCCACCTATTCAGCTGCGTTTTCCAGTTCTCTGTGCATGAGAAGACTATCTGGAGTCTGGTTGTGGAAGTGATAAGAATTTTACACAGAGAAAAAACTGTTCTTTGAAGTGAAATACTTGTACAATGCAAAGATAATCTAGCAGATTTGATCAACAAAAGCTACTTAATATAATATAAAGGCTGATGCTCAGAGTGATGTCTTAGTTCCATTGAAGTTAAATGGGAGCTTTGTCATTGACTTCAAGGTAGCCAGAATTCTACCCTCTGGTCTTGATCCTCATACAGTCAAGAGATAGTTCAGAGGAGCTAAAGATATATGACGGCAGTGTTTAATACCTCATTAAAGCGGCACAGAGGAATACAGCCATAGTCCTTGCCAGCAGGCTGTGGTAGCAGTCACAGAAGTTGTACTATAGCTTTGTGCCTGTTCCCATGCAGGTAACTATATTATTGGAATAGGTTGCCACCACCATTAAAAGTTGTTTACATGGGAGGGACTCTCTGTTCAAGGTTGGGTGCAGCACCTGGCACCCATCCAGCGGGTCAGTAAGGGTTGTATTGCGGATTGCTTGAATCACATAGCTATGGCATAGTACAGTTCTGAGTTATAAGCGGGTTGTTGAGTTGGATAAATGGGGAGCCTGTAGGAAATTTGAACATGCAGAACTAGTCAGCTTACAGACATACTCTAGAGG
Organism: Sphenodon punctatus; assembly: GCA_003113815.1. Classification (NCBI taxonomy): domain Eukaryota; kingdom Metazoa; phylum Chordata; class Lepidosauria; order Sphenodontia; family Sphenodontidae; genus Sphenodon; species Sphenodon punctatus. Next base: position 5,402,386 of record QEPC01001478.1, read on the forward strand.
GGCTGTCAGAGAATCTGCAAAGAGAGGAGTAGCGACTTTTGAGGCTAGTTCGGTCTTGGGAATATCACTGCTCATTTTGATTACTTTCCTCATCCATTCCTTCTCAACTTGTAAATTTATATTGCCAGACTCCAGTTCCCACTTCTGTGCAGGAAATCTGTCCTTAAAAGGCCTCCAGAACTGCCCACTACTTAGGAAAGAGGGAGGAACATTTTACCTACCCAGTCCTCCTTTCCCCGGTATTTTACCTTCTCTGAACGTCTTAATAATTAAAAAAGAAGAAATGGAATTATCTTATTCTTTATACTGTGTTTGCTTTTTGCTGTGGACATCCATTTTAGAATGGTGTGTGGTTTTGCACTTTGTGATTTCTGCGAACCAACTAAGTTACCAACTATGTTTCTGCCTCTCATCCCCCTAAACTATGTAGAATTTAATTGATGACTGACGATAACATTTAGGCTGCACTTCTGCACCCTTTGAAAATAATGGCAAAATTCCCATTGACTTTAATGGTGGGGTATTCTGTCCTTAGATTACTAGCAAGAAATCACTTAGGGTCTAGTAAGTACAGCAGTGATGTTGCTGTTACCTGGCCTGTCTCTGTTTCCTATTATTTCTGTTTTTGCAAGTGATTCCTGCCTTTGTGTGTGTGTGTGTGTGTGTATGCAGCAACAGGAAGTGGAGCAATGTGGGAGGGGAGGCTACCGCCTTACCCCTCCCAGGCCACAAGAGTCATGTGATGTAGTGGTTTGTGTGGCCAGTGGCAGCTATGTGACAGGTCCTTAGAAAAATTCCAAGGACGCATTGTGGAGCAGGCTGCAGTCTTACCCCACATTGGGGGTAAGGCTGGGCCCCTTCTGCCCAGCTGTGCGGTGAGCTCCATGGTGGGGCTGTGAAGGATGGCTGCTGGTGTCTGCCATGCATGGCCATGTCACAGCTGGGGAAGGGTTTCAGATCCAGCTGGGGGAGGGAGATGGGGCAGGGCCAGGTGCCCGCTTGTGTAGCCAGTGCCACGGCCCTCCCCAGCCATGGTGGCAGCTCCAGCAGAGGCTGGCCCACCCAGCTTCCCCGGAACCATCTGACCAGCTGCTCACATTTACCCTGCTGTGTAGTGGTGACAATTGCCTGCCACGAGGCCACATGGGGATCCAGCCGCTGCTGCTACTCGTGTAGCTTCACCCACTGGGTGTGGCTATGTGAGACACTTACCGCAGTTTGCGTGCATCATGTAAAGGTTTACATCAGCCACACCACAATCAGACCGGCCGTCCTTTAGACATGCTGGCCTGATCACAGAAGGGAATTAGGGAGGGGGCGGGGCTGCACGGCATGATGCACGGCATGATGTGCTCAGCCCCGCCCCCCCATGCTTCCATGGCGGCCCACCCTCAGCAGCCAATCAGGTCACTGCACCCGATCCTGTCCTGTGGTTGGGACCTGATTCTGGGACAGGACTGGGTAACAGTTGTTACCCATGGCCATTCCCAGCCCCGTCCTGGATCGTGGCCAACCTAGCCACAGTTCTGGAGGTGAGGCCGGCCTCACCTCCAGAACCGTGGTTAGCTTTGAACCCCACCAGGAATTCACTGTGGTGAACATCTGGCGGGGCTCAAACAGACGTGAATGGAATCATAGCCACCACCCTGAATCTACTGTGTTTCACGGTGGTTGACTGATCTCGTAACGTCTGAAATTACCCTTAGTTTTCAGATTGAATGTTGAGTATGCCCCAAAGAAGACTTTAAAGTCGAAACATTTATTTATTTATTTATTTTTCTTTCATTGCATTTCATTTTTAAGCCACCCCTCTTGCAAAAAGTGACTCAGGGTGGCGAACAACATAAAATACATATTAAAACAATCACAGTAGTCCCATGCAGTCTATCGCAGAACACTACCCACCCATTCCACTAACCTCCCTTTCCCTCCCGCCACACCGAACACCTGGCAAAATAACCAAGTATTACATTGCCACCGAAGAGCGAGGGGATCCAGGCTAAGGGAGATCTCCACCAGAAGCGCATTCCGCAGCAACAGTGTGGCTGCTGCGAATGCCCTCCTGTCTGTACGAACCTGCCAATACTGCGGGACTTCCAGAAGGGTGCTCCTAAGCAACTGCAGGGGCCGCTCCGGGGCCCAGGGAATGAGGCGGTCCCTCAGATAAGCGGAGCCCAGGCCATGTAGGGCTTTAAAGGTCAAAACCAACATCTTGAATCAGGTCTGGAACACAATAGGCAGCCAGTGCAATGCCATCCCAGTTAACACTACAGGTGGGTCATCCCAGTTAACAGGTGGGCTGCTGCATTTTTCACCAGCTGCAGTCCAACATGTTGGATGAAGATTTATTCAAGCCACATCTATAAGAATGTTGGGACTGTTCTTTGAAGAACATTGGACATATATATGTACGTATGTTTACTTGTTACACTTTTGTGCTAATAGTTTATTTGAACCTCTCATTGAATTGCAATTGTCTTGCATCACTAAGAGAGACACATACACAGACACTTATCCCTTTTTGTTTTTGTGTTCTCTGTTAATTCGGGAAACAATAATATAGGGTTTGGCTCCGGCGTGGTGGATTCTATGATGTTTCCATACAGTTTCTTTAGGAACCTAGAACCGCCAACCTTTCCAAAGCTCTACCATGGGAGCTAGCAGAACAAACTGCTAGCTGTGCCTATCTGCTTTGGGGATGGGCACTGTATATTGGTCATGTAAAGAGTTTATAGTTAGTGCCTTGGAAGGGCCCTTCTGGTGTAGCTCAGCTGCTCTGCTTTGGACAGCTATGTCAAAGATCCTAGGCTCGGGGGGCCAATGCGCATGCGCGGATAGCTGGTCGCACTGATCCCGAGCTCCTCAGGCACACCCACTACCGCACCACAAAAAGCAACAAAAACGGCTAATTAAGCGGAAAAAAAGTGAAGACCCTGCAAGGGGAAAGCTGGGGGCATGAGCCCACCAAAAAAAAACAACGAAAAAGGGCCAATCACCCGATACTGGCAACAAGTGGTGGGACCCCGGGCCCATTACCGGCTACCGGATTTACCGGTTACCGGTTCTACGAAAACCGGATTCCCGGATTAAATCCGGTATGCCGGTACCGGATTTATTTCATTGGTTTCAATGGGGCGCTGTGTCCCCATTGAAA
>QEPC01001478.1:5411841-5429543 GCA_003113815.1 Sphenodon punctatus
CCCATTTCTACCCCGCCTCTTCCTCCCTTCCCCATTTCTACTCATGCCCTCCTCCCTACATTTTTAATTTTTTATTTATTTTTATTTATTTAAAACTTATATCCCACCCCTCCTGCCCAAAGGCAGCTCGGGGTGGCGAACAACATGCACACAAAAAATATTCAATAATAAAACATTTTAAAATAAATCTACAAATTTTAAAACAAGTAATAAAAACATACCCTCCCTCCCAAACCCCACCTACCCCACCCCCCCTCGCCAAAAGCCTGGCGGAACAGCCAGGTCTTACACAAACGTCGAAACGACAGGAGGGTGGGGGCCAACCGAGCCTCCTCCGGGAGTGAATTCCATAGTACAGGGGCAGCCACCGAAAAAGATCTCACATCAGTGGCCACCCGTCTCACCCGGGGAATCTCCAAAAAGGCCCCCACGGACGATCTCAGGGGTCGCACGGGCACATGGGGAGTGAGGCGATCCTGCAGATAGGCAGGGCCCCGGCCGTGAAGGGCTTTAAAGGTCAAAACCAGCACCTTGAACCTAGCCCGGTGCTTTATAGGCAGCCAGTGCAGAGCCTGGAGCACAGGTGTCATGTGCTCCCTGCGGCCCACCCCAGTAAGGAGAAGGGCCGCGGCTTTCTGCAACAGCTGCAGCCTCCGGACCAGCTTCTCTGGTCCAGAGCAATTTTTAGCTGCCCAATTTTTAGCTGCCCAATCTGAGATGTTTTACTAGACTCTGGTTGTTGGTGTGTGCTAAACATCCACCCTCGCTCATAGCACTTTTCATTCAGAGATCTGAAAACAAGACTGATCACTCCTGGTGCTGATTAAACCTGCTGCTCAGCCAGTATTAGCATGAGTATGGAAGTGTTTAAGTAGCAATTACTTTGGGATGAACTACTTCACTGCAGATGTCAGAGAGCTCTCCTGTCTCTAAATAGCAGCCCACACATACATTTCTACATAATACAGCTTGTCTTTTGATGGCTTTCATGTATAAAAGCCCATTTTGAAAATGGTTGCAGACAGTACTGGGCTATGAACCAACCAATCGGCTTACTAGTCTTGTCATTTTTCTTTGAAATATTCTTAGTCACATGATGACAGGCCCTTAGAAAACATGAAGGCTATAAACCATAGAGTGCTGTAATAAGTATAGTGCACCAGAGACATTTGATAGAATCCAGGAAACTAGAGAACAGAGCAACCTATTAGATCATCCTGTTCATCACCCTTGCCAAAGCAGGATTGTTCTGTATAATAATCTTTCTTGGGTACTGTTCAATCTAATTTGATGTGGACAAAATGACAAGATTTGAAAAATGATTGTACTAATAGGTCTCACTGATAGAAAATTTATTCTGAGGACAGACTTCATTTCTTAATTTAAACCCATCACATATAATTATACTGCTACTTATCATTTCTATAGCTCTGCTAGGCATACGCAGCGCTTTACAGTGCACAATTAACTTGATGAATTTATTGCCAGAGGAAGTCATCAAGGCTGGGTAGTGTAGCCAGGTTTAAAAAGGGGTTGGGTAAGTTCTTGGGGGATAGGTCCATTAATTTAATGGCTATTAGCCAAGTAGGTTTTGGGGACGTAACCTCTTACTGTTGTGGGCTGGAACAAAAGGGAATGGATTGCCCATTGTGACCTGTTGGGTACTTCTCCCAAGAGACAGAGATTGGCCACTATTGGAGACAGGATGCTGGGCTTGATGGACCATTGGTCTGACCCAGTACAAAACTACTTATGTTCTTATGTCCTATTGATTTTAATGATGCAAGATTGTCCTTTCCTCTAGGATGTTATCTAACATTTCCAAATTTAATATGACTACTGTAACGTTTTCTGTTAAACAATGGGGGGGAAATGTTGATGTTCATTTGAAAATCCTCCAGGGAACTGAAGCTGAGGTTTAATAAAACAGATTTTACAGTTGCTATAAGTTACTAAGTCTCGAGACTTAGCTATGAGTCTCGAGACTCAAAGCTAAGAACATGGGCTGAGGTTCTCGGATGCTTTACTGCTGCAGCCCTATAAAATTCTAAATAAAGAGATGGGTGTAGAAGTTATAAATAATCAATTGTAACAGTAGAAAAATAACCTATAGTCATATCTGAGGATTTAGCCTTTGTGGGAGCAAGATCATAATATATAATGTTTACATATCTTCCTTTCCCTGTCATATTTTGATAGAAAAAATGTTCTGTCAAGCAACTTTTCCGTATAAAAAAATCTAGGGTTCCAATCCTACAACATCAAAATTAATAGGAGCGTTGTAGTTGACTTCAGTATGTGTAGGATCAAGCCCTAAGTTCCAGAAAAGGTCACCTTCTGTTTCATAAACACATTCTGCTTTGAAAATAGTAGAAATGTTATGCCTAATCCTACAGAACTGCTTTTCAAGTATGATTTTAGTTTTGTTGTAGAGCTTTTTCATGTGCTCTTCCAAATATCTGCTTATACAATTTTAGAACAGGGGCTGGGGATCTCTAGTCTGTTGGCCTAATTTATTTGGCCCCTTTCCAATGCCTGGATCTGGCCCTACCCTCAAACACTCAGAGAGTGAGCTCAGGAGGAGGGAGTAAAGATGAGGGCATGCACTGGATGGATGCATGCACTGGATGGATTCAAAACACTCCATGACCGAGCTCCCCCTTACCTCTCAGACCTAATCTCCCTACGCACTCCTGCACGCACTCTCCGCTCTTCCTCTATCCCCTCCCTCACTCTCCCTCATTTCTCCTGCTCACCTAACCGCCTTCGACCCTTCTCCTGTGCTGCCCCCCATACCTGGAACTCCCTCCCTCCCCACATCCGCCTTGCCCCCTCCCTCCGCTCCTTCAAATCCCTGCTCAAGACCCACTTTTTCCTTGCTGCCTTTCCCAATGCCTGCTAGTCGTTCCCCGTATACTTACTGTCTGCCCTTCTCTGCAAACTGCGCAACCAACCTGATTGTAACCAAGCCAAGCACACGCACCTGAGACTTCGCATCTGCCTGAATGTTTGTTTGTCTTCTCCCCTGTTTGTCCCATTGTCCCCCCTCCCTGTCTCCCCCTCCTTGTCTTTTAGATTGTAAACCACAGGCAGGGACTGCGTCAATTTCTATGTTCTGTACGGCGCCAAGTACATGATTGGCGCTATATAAATGTTTATAATAATAATAATATAATAATACAGGGGCTGGATACACGGCATAGATCCATGATCTGGACCATCTCCGTCTAGTGCCCCTCCCTTAAGCATTCCCACTCCCCAACTACTATCGACCCATGGAACTTGTACTAACTTTTGAAGTGGTCAATGGGAAGGAAAAGGTTCCCCACCATTTATTTTGATACTCATGCCCAGCAAAGCATCCCAGCTCATGCAAAACTTGAAGGAGCATGTAAATTGATTGGGTGATGACACTAAGTTGTAACTGTACTTTGCTGAATCAGAACATATATCTTAATTAGGAACACAGTTGCATTTGGAATTTAAACAAACCTAAAGGATCACAGCAGTTGTTGATCAGCAGTAAAATGCACATTAGGTTTTTTTATAGCAGAGAACATAGGCTGTGCCATACACTTAAAGGTTAGTTATCTGTTCCTACTCTGACCAAAGCAACAGAGATGATTAGTGCACAGGTGTTCCTCTTCCCATAAGGAATATCTTATTAACTTGAGTACTAACTAGAAAAATAGGACAGACTACTCTGAATTCTGTCTTGGCCTGGCAATTACTCTGTTACAAAGCCTGGATACTACCACTAATAACTACTGCATAAATTGAATCTATTTGGAAAATTATTTGACTCTTTGAGTGAGATCTCTGTGTTTTATACTACAGATTTCATCACAACATAATGAACACAAAACAGACATCAGTACAGGATTGGCTGACACAAAATCACTTTTTGGAATCACTAATGGGTAATTTTTAGTGGGAGGACTGCTCATTTGTCATGTTCTGTATTAGAGATTTAAATTGCCATATTATTTCCCCAATGAAGATCCTGTGACAGGATAACAGCTTTGAATGCCATGTTTCTGCTACATGGTCTGTTCATCTTTTGAGGAAAATTTCCCAATGTATCTTAGATTGTCCTTGAGGGTATGCCCTTAGGGGGAAAGGTGGTGACTTGACTCAGCTCTAACTTACACTGTGGGTCAGTCAGGGCCATAAGACCTGATAACTCCCTTCATGTTCTGATCATTAAGGCCCCTTTTAGACGTGCCTCTTCTCTTCGCAGATTTCTCAGTCCGCTCTCAGCAGTCTCACGGGGGACAGTTTAGACATACCTCCCCGGACTGGAAGTCACCCAGCCGCCACTGCAAACAGTGGCGCTGGGTGACTCACACATTCATTTTACATCCGAGTTTGTCAGACCTTGATATCGGGGTTTGACAAATCTGGATGTAAAATGAATGTGCGAGTTGCCCGTGCCACTGTTTTCAATGGCAGCTGGGTGACTTCTGGTGTGGGAAGGCACAGCTAAACTCTCCTGCCCCTCCCCCCATGAGATTGCTGAGAGCAGATTGAAAAATCTGTGAAGAGAAGACTCAGGTTTGCCTAAAAACACTCTAAGGTGGAATAATAATGGACCAAGCCCACAGACTACACATAGGTGTTATTCCTACCTATCCCTTGTGTCAACTCTTCTGTGTAAGGACTTGGTAGTGTTAAATCCAGGCAGTTAAGAATAGAAGTCCTGAGCACAGATCTCCTTGCCATCTGGCAGCTGCCTACAGTTTAATTTCCACAGGTATTCACATAGGGAAGAATTCCCGCTCAACTACAGCCCCACAACCTAGCCTCTGATTGGTCGATGGTTCCTGTATTCCCATTAGTGGGTTAAGCTTTATAAGTTCATTACAGGACACTTTGGGTGTCTGAGCAACTAGATGGTTACCTGGTTGTTTGTGTGTTGGTCCCTAGCGTTGTGCTTTAGTTTGAGTTCTACCCACTCCTGCTCTGGACCTGCCAAACTCTGCTTGACTTCTTGGCATCTGATGCAGCTTCGGCTTCCCGGCATCCAATTCTTGTGTCCTGTCTCAGCTCTTTTCTTTAGCATCTGACCTTTAGCTTCTTCTGATCTGGCTTCACCTTCCTGTCATCCAGTTTCTGTCTTCTGATTTGCACTGAGCTTTGGCTTATGACTCCTTGCGCTGAAAGCTGACTTCTGGCTTTGTGCTGCCATTCACACTGAACCACTGGTCTGACCTGCGTCCCTTACACTAGGCATTCTGAAACAAGGGATTGGGACCCCAAGTGGGGTCACTGCATTTCTATGTATGGGGTCCAGCAATGTGAGATATGCATAATTAGATATACAAACTTCCAAATAGCAGGGTTGCAGGGATTTCTTCAGTCTCTGAGAGGTCATACCCTGAATAATTTGGGGAAATGCCTTACATCCTGTTATGTTGCAGGTTATTGTGCTAACCTATGGTCACCTGTGATCCTCTTCTAGAAAGGTATTTGAACAGGTTTGCCTTCTGAGAAGATACAGCAGACTGTCAAATATTGTCCAACTTTTTTATAAATCCAATTAGAATTTTATTCTCTGTTGAGGATTTAGCTTTATTTCCTCCCGGGTTCCTTTGTACTACACATTGACAAATATATGTCCCACAATGGGAAGTTTTATGTGGCATTTGTAGACCTAAAATCTGCATTTGATCTCATTCCCCGTGAGAGGCTTTGGCAAAAACTTGCTGCTGCTAGTATTGATAAACGTCTACTGTTTCTCATTCGTTCACTTTACAGGGACACTGTTCTGCGAGTTAGGCTAGATGTTAGGGGCCATCTCTTGGATGTGATTAATCTGGCCCCCTCCTTGTTTAATATATATATATATAAATGATTTGATTCCTGCTATTCTAACCCTTGAGAACCACCCACCCAGGCTTGCTACTAAACATTTATCCTTCCTCCTGTGTGCCAGTGATTTGACTCTAATGTCCCAGACTCTTCTGGGTATGAAAAGAACTCTTAGGGGGCATCTTTAGACATAACAAAGATCGGGTGACCCTAAGCACATGTTTGGCTGTTGTGTGTAAGCATCATAACAATCTACTCCTTCTCTCTCTCCCTCTGTTCAAGCTCGTCTCAACAACTGTCTCTCTGACATCTCTACCTGGATGTCTCAACGTCAACTCAAACTCAACATGGCTAAAACTGAACTCCTTATCTTCCCCCCTCATCCTTCCTCTCCTTCCTCACTGTCAATAACTATTGATGGAGTCACCATCCTGCCTGTCCCCCAAGCCCGTAGCCTAGGCTTCATCTTTGACTCACCCCTTTCTTTTAAACCCTACATTGACTCTGTTGCTAAATCCTGTCGCTTCTCCCTCCATAACATTGCTAAGATTCGCCCTTTTCTCTCTGTCTCGTCTGCCAAAACTCTTGTTCATGCTCTGGTCATCTCTCGCCTCGATTACTGTAACCTCCTTCTCACTGGCCTTCCCCGGTCTCACCTTTCTCCCCTCATCTCTGTCCAAAACTCTGCTGCCAGGGTCATCTACCTCGCCAGTCGCTTCGACCATGTGCAGCCCCTCCTCTCTTCGCTTCACTGGCTTCCCCTTCCTGAACGAATCCTGCACAAGCTCCTAGTCTTCACCTATAAAGCTCTTCACAACCTTGCTCCCCCCTACCTCTCTGCACTTATCGCCCTCCATACTCCAGCCCGTGCACTTCGCTCCTCCTCTGTCCCTTCTCTCACCCTTCCACGCCTTCCCTGCTCCCCTAAGCGCCTTCGTCCCTTCTCACTTGCTGCCCCCCATGCCTGGAACTCCCTCCCTGTCCACATCCGCCTTGCCCCCTCCCTTCATACCTTCAAATCTCTCCTTAAAACTCACCTCTTTCGCTCTGCTCTGTCTGACTCTTTATCCTGCTGAGCCACTATTCCTATACCTACGATCGGTTTACCCTTATCCTTGCAACATGGACCTGCCTGCTGTCATTCTCATTGTAACCAAGCCAAGTACGTGCACTTGAGACCTCGCATCTTCATGAATGTTAGACCCCTTGTCTCTCCCTCTGTTCCCCTTCCTAAGTCTCTCCCCCAGCTCCTGTCTCTCAGATTGTAAGCCCTAGGGGCAGGGACCGTGTCTATTTTATTACTTTGTAAAGTGCCAGGTACACTGCTGGCGCTATATAAATGCTTGTTGTTAATAATAATAATAATAATAATAATAATAACAATCCCAACATAATATAATCAAGCCAAGCGCATGCACCTGGGACCTCGCATCTTCATGAATGTTACACTCCTTGTCTCTCCCTCTGTTCCCCTTCCTTTGTCTCCCCCTCCCGTACCCCGTTTCTCAGACTGTAAGCCCTAGGGCAGGGACCATGTCTATTCCATTACTTTGTCAAGCTCCAGGTACATTGCTTGTGCTATATAAATGCTTGCTAATAATAATAATAATAATAATTAATACCAATTTGGCCACCCATTGAAAACGCGATGTGAACACCACTGCATCACAAAGACAATTTGTGTGTTCCGGCTGAACACGTGGTCAATGTTGTGTCTAATGATATCACATGGCATGCTAGCAGGTACAACACAGGAACGAGGCAGCAGCTCTTGCGTGCTGAGATTGGGTGGCGAGCAAAACACCGATTTGCCCCAAGATGTCTAAGCAGTGCCACATGGTGAACACAGGACCAAACCAGTGTTCATAACAGGGTTAAAACACACATTCAGACACCTGTTGATGTTACGTTGCCTGTGGCAAGAGGGGTGGGGTACACATTTTAAAAATAAAATAAATAAATAAATAAATGTCTAAAGATACCCATAATTTTGCAAAATATTGCCATAGAGAGAAGTTAACCATTATCTATGGGAAGACCAATTATGTTTTTTTCCTAAAAGGCCTCTCCATCAAAGGTGGGAGTTGAACAGCAATGAAATCGAGCAGGTCAGTTCATTTAGGTACCTAGATATTATTTTCCAATCTTCAGGTGCCTGGGCTGTCTGTTGTAGCTCAGTGGTTGAGCAGGCTAACAAAAGCATGGCAGCAATTTTCCATTTTTTTTAGATCAAGGGAAGGTTCTTTGGTAATGTCGGTCATGGCTAAATCACTTGCCCAACTTCTATATGGGGCCCATTTATGGGCCACTGAGAAGTCTAAGGAGATTGAGGCTGTACAAATCAAATTTCTCAGAGCTCTCTTAGGGGCACCCTTGGGGACCCCTAATGCTGCCTTAAAACTTGAATCCGACAGACCTCCTTTGTCTGCCTTGGTATGGAGGGCAGCTGTCAAATTTTGGTTACGCCTGTTTTTTCTGTCGCCACCAGGCCTGTTATCCCTTGTGGTATCGATGATAGCCCCAACTGCTGGATGAGTTGGGTCCACCATAAGGTGAACCATTTGGGTTTCTCTCTTCCCTGTTTGGCTCCCCAGGGGTACCTTAAGGCTCAGCTTGAACTAAAGCTGAACATATCTGATGGTGAATGCCAGGAAGATCTGGCAAGACTAAACATGAGCTCATTTATTTCTGTGCACTCTTCCATCCTTCCTCCAAATGACTCTGCTGCCCCATATCTGGCCGATCTTATTGCTAGCAAGCAAAGGAATTTGTTTCTTGGAACTTGTATGAATGCTCTTCCTACTATGGTTCTTGGGGAGAGGTATAGGGCAATCCCCTTTGCTGAGGGGACCTGCCCCTGTGGTTCAGGAGAGGCAGAATTGGTACAACATGTGCATGCTATATTTATGTCTAAGTGAGGAATTTATCTGCCCAATTTTAAAGTGTCTGGGGGAGCTGCTGGGGAGTACCTCTGTATTTTGTTTTGGGGATTGCAATAGATATAGGACACAGTCTGTGGCCAAATATTTGGTCCAGGCAATTAAGGTCAGAACTACTTGGATGGCTGATCACACTACTGGCTTGTAGAGAGAGCTATATTGATGGCATAGCTTTGGGCTGTGTCTCTTACATTTTCTTTTGACCACCGTTATTATTACTGCCACCTTGTCTTACGTATTCTGGTCACTGTATATCATTGTTGTTGTTTGCTTTTAGTTTATTGTCTCATTTTGTGGAGTTATCATTTTCTTGCTTTATTCTGTGATTCTGCAATGTTTGTGTTTGTTTTGTTTGTTGCTATGTTTGCTAAGGCCGTTGGCCATGCAATAAACTTTCATTTATTTATTTATTTAAACAATTTAATGCCCCGCCCAACTCCACCACCGGCAGCTAGGTGTGGCTTACAATAAGATCATATAAATAAAACATCATCATCACAATCAAATCATATAAATATAAAACAACATTCCCACCCAACTTAAAAATACAACAAAATACAAATCCTCCCATAACTCCCTCTCTCCCTCCCACATAACCACCTTCACCCATCCCCTCCACCAAAGGCCTGGCGGAACAGCCAGGTCTTACACAAGCGACGAAAAGTCAACAGGGGCCAGGCAATGAACATTCATTTGTACTATGCATTTCTTAAAGTTCTTTCAAATGTTTATCCTTACAATGATTAGCATAAGCAACAGGCATAAGCAAATGTCTTTAGAAGGATTTATTTATTTATTTATTTATTTATTTAAAAAGGCCTGGCCTGTATTCCTTAATTCCATTTTAGCGTTATTTCTACTTTATAATGTGACTATGGCATATTGCCAGATTAAAGCCTGTTGGCAGAAATGACACGCAAGTCCCACAGTATTTACAGGACACTCTCTGATAGTGGAAACATGCTTTAGATCTCCAGCCATAAAGTGCAATCTAAAAATAACTCCAGCTTGCTCTGACACTGCCTGTAGATTGATTGATTGATTGTTTTTTCTCCTTCAGAGCAAAGCAAGCAATTGAAGAGGAGAACAAGTTCAAGAAAGTAAAATGTGATGAGAATGGATGGATTGATCATTGCCACCAAGACTTCCAGGTAGTATTTTTCAAAATTTCCTTTAAGGATGATTCATTTTATCTTTGCCACATATCACTTACCTCTTGCATATTAAAGCAGGACTTTACTTTTGGCAACAAACCAGTGCTGAAAATTTAATGAGGAGTGGAAATGAAAGACAGGCTGACTGTCAGGTAATTCTGGTTAATCTTATTACCCAAAACTGAGCTGTAAGCATTAAGTATTCCTATTCAGTTAGTTTGCCATTGAAAATAAGAAGTACAGCTCAGCTGGGCCATTTGCTACAATCCACAGATGTGAAATGCTGATTCAGAAAATCATTAGATGACTAAGATAATCTATACTTGTGTCAAGATGTGGGAACAAACAAGGAACCATGATGAAATTGTCATCCTGCCCATTGAACTCTTAATGTGGCTTGTTCTGGGGAGACTAGTCTGGATAGAAAAACATTAAGTCTGTGACTCTTTTTTGGCTCCTCCAAATGCTTCCATCTTGGTTCTTATTGCTAGGCTCACCCCACAAAATATCTTTTATGTCATATGGAAGCACTTATTTACCCACGGAGGTTCCAGTTAGTTGCCTCCCTCCCCTCCCCCACCCCCAAATTCTGGTACTCGCATTAGAGCCATGGTTATCTCCAGTCCTTCCCTCCCAAATACTGGAAAGGCTCTGCAACTTTTCAGATCCTTAAAACAACAAGAGAGAGAGAAAAAATTCTCCCCTTCTCAGCTGTTTTACATACCAAGGGCTGGTAGGAACCTTACTGGATGTTGGACGTAAGATTCTGTCACGATGTCTCTGGATTGTACAGAACATAGTGGAAAGTCTTGAAATAGGACAGCAGTCCAGCTAAAAATAAGCTATAAATGGAGGATTTAATTGAATCCAATATTAAACTGTGTAACACTGTTCAGTCATTCCAATGTTATTACTAATTACTAAACTAATTACTACTAAACTAATTATTCACCAACAGCACAATCCTCAAACTGTTTAGCCCTTTGCACTGATATGAATTCCATTAAAGTGTATGCACTTACCTTGGTTAGCAGTAGCACCAGCCTTATCATCATCTTTAGGATAATGCCATTTATTGCAGTCTTCCACTTTGGGTATTTTCAGACGTGACGAGATCACGCTCAAACATGGTGGATTCCCACTGGGCGAGAAAGGTCTCGTCACGTCTGAAGGGGGAACGGGAGTTCCCCCCCGATGTTCACCCCTGTCTATCGCTGCGGGGAATCACATTCACCACGCGATTGGCGGAACTGGTGGGGCCGGCCCCGAACGCGTGGTGAATGTGATTCCCCACCGTGATGAAGGGGCCCGTCCCGTCTGGACGGCTACCATGTTTCGGAATCCGCGGCGGGATTCCGGGCCGTGGTCAATTTGGGCGGGCGCTGCGGTCGCATTGGCCGCGGCGTCCGCCCGTTTTCCAGGAGGGCGGGTGGCGAGGGAGCGTGGGGGGGCAGGGCCGTGCGGCTGCACGTTGCGTCGTGTGGCCACGCCCCCTCCCCGATTCCCCACCGGGATCAGCTGGCATGTCTGTTGGATGTGCCGGTGTGATCCCGGCGGGGAATCCCCACGATGATTCTGTGCCGGGGCAACCAGCGCCCCGTCATGTCTGAAATCACCCATTGTTGAAATACCTCAAATTTAGTATTAGTGGCCCCTGATTGAAAGACTGAGGTAACTAGGGTGACACTGCATGTTTCTAGCAGCTAGAGTCTGAGAAAGTTGAGATTTTGGATATGTGGGAAAGATTTTGGGCACCTGGAAGGCACCTTGAAATTGTACAAAGCTAGGAACTCTAGCAAGAAATGAAAATGGATAGTTGGTAATGTAGCCATGTAAGATCATCTTTGGGCTTCAGAATTCTTAAAGTATTCAAATAAGGATGCATCTCACATTTCTTGGCATTAATTTTTCAAAAATGTTTTCAGACTCAAGCAGGCATCGGATGCAATCTTGTCCTTACTGAAGTCAATGGCCGTTTTCACACAGACACTTTAACACAGATAAAATGCGTGTTACATTTTATTATACATGTTTCAGGGCACCATAGAACACACCTGAAGCCCTGCAACATGTATAATGAAATGTAACACCCATTTTATCTGTGTTTGTGTGAAAACGGCCATTGACTTCATTGACTATGCCATGAAGTGTGTTCTTTACACACTTCATGGCATAGCAATATTTTTAAAAATTCTTTTGTGACAGTGGGTAAATTCTGTAGCCATGAAACTGTAGGATACATGGGCCCCTAATTACATGTCACCAAGAACATCTGCTCATGTTTGCAATCATGCATGTCTTGGCATGGAAAGGAATGAGAAAGATGCCCTCTGGAAGAATGAAAGATTTAGCTAGAAGACAAAGAGCTGTTATTTCAACTGTTCTGGCAGACACCTTTGTCAAATATGCCTTAAGAACAATATGACATTTTGAACAGTTAAATAAATGTTCTCTTCCAAGGAATAGGATCATTTTATCTACTTATGTTGCAAAAATATGGTAAACGATAAAGCAAAACTGGATATTGACAGTTTTGTGGATTTCTTACAATCAATGAAAAGAGAATCTGCAGGGAAAGAAGATTTAAAGCAAGGGTCTTAGAGGAAGAGTGAAATATGCAGGCTCTCTTGTTTGAAGTAATGTTTGTTTGTTTTTTAAAATTCTGGTGTCCTGACATCAAAAAAGTTAAATTTCAGACAGGACTACTCCATATTGTACCCACAAAAGAACTCTTGGGTACAGTTACCCATATATTGCATCCTAGGCTGCTTTTGCATAAGCTCTTTGCCTCAAGAGTAGTTATCTGAGAGGGTATCCTAGTGAACAGAGGTAATTTATTTCCTGTCCAATGATATGAACTGCTTATATCTGGCAGTGGAGCATCATGAAATATGTCTTGTGTTGCTGCAAATGAATGGAATGTAGGGAAAATGCAGCTTTTATTCCAGTGTATGCAACAGGGTTTGGAACATTTTCCCTCCCAGGGGCCACTTTGAAAATTTAAGATCCAAGGCTGCATAGACCTTGGGGTGCTTATGGGGTATGTCCAGGAAGAGGAGACCCCAGATCATGGGCCTATGCTATGGTTCTGTCCCCTATCTTTGTGCGTCTGTCCTCATCTCTGATCCCTTACCCTGAGCTCACTCTGGCTGCTTGCCCTGGCGAAGCTTCTGGAGCAGAATCTCACAGCTGGGAATCTTACATTTAGCTCTGGGTGTGGGGGTGAAAACATCATCTGCTGGGTCCTGTGGCATTTTCTCTTATCAATGACAGGGCTGGATTTTGGGGGTAGGAACTGGCCTTAGAATTTTCAGGTCCCAGGGCAAAAATAAAATGCATGGCTCTGCTCTCTATAGCCTCACCCCCTTTAACAATTGGTAATCTGCTGTTTGCTTAGAAAAACAAAGGGTCATGAGTTTTCAACCCCCCCCCCCCCCCAAATACTCGCCCTTTTCTCCGTTTGTCTGTTTCACACACTCCTCGCACAGGGGAGATTTGATTTAGGGATCAGTTATTTATTGAAAGTGAGGGACAGGGTGGAGGGGGAGCAGGGTCCTGCAGGAAGTAGCCAGCCCAGTGCCTAAGAGTCATATGTGAGGAGAAACCCCACAAAAATAATCTTTCCTGGGGCCTTGGGGGAGCTGGTTCTGAGACTATCAGGATTGGCCTCCCTGCGGGATCCCTCTGACTGTGGGGCCCAGGTCTTGGACACAGCTGGCCATGACTGGATCTAGAGTCAAGAACCAAGCACTGGGAAGGGGCCAAGGAAAAACTGGCTGTCGACTACAGTTGGCCTGAGGTTCCCTGCTCCTGGTATACATTAATAATAATTCTGCAGGTAATTTGGGCCCGAGTTATAAATAACTCCTGTGTTAACAACTCCTCAGCAAACTGAAAAATACTTCCTAGTGGAGTGTTTCCATGAGCATAAAAGCCCCCTTTACTATGGAATTCACTTGGTTTATTCTGCAGCTGAATCTACAAGGCTTTAATATCTATTTGTGTATGTCATGCACTTTTTTGAGATGTCCATTTAGTAAATTCAAGCTTTAGGGGAGTCTTATCCATCTATCAGTCTCTTCTTGTGTATTGGATGTTATCTATTCCTGTTTGTGATAACTGGGGCCTCTCTTTTATTTGCGCATTTCCGCTTGCTGCACATTTCCTTTCTGCTCTTTATCAGGATTGTACATTCCCTTCAACAGCTTCTTTCTTGTGCTTTCTAACACATGCTGATTGGATGCTTCTTACCAACTCATAGGTAAGAGACTGGAACTAGAGATACTAAATAAGGACAATTCTATAAAATGCAGAATAGGAATTAGATATCCCATATTTGGCTGTTATCTCAAAGTACCCTGGACAAAAATTGCATTTAGGACTAAAGCGTTTCTAATGATCTCATACTCAATATCAAGAGCCAAAATACCATGATCAGTTATGGACAGACAAGCCCATTATTTTTGAGGATGAAAGTGAGAGCAAAAATGAGCTTACCGTTCTATTTTAGTAGCTCTTATCTGGTTTCACCCTTGCATTGGTCCTCAAACTCAGAGGTTTGAACTCTGCTGTTTGCCTTGGGTCCATTTTCCTGGGCAATGTACTTAAATTTGCCCAAGCAGAGACGCGTGATCGGAAATGACAACAGTTCGAGGACCCTGTTTACTTGAGTTTACTGTCCAGGAAAAGTGCGTCTATGAGAGATAACCTTTAACAACTTCAAAGCACTGTCAGAGCAGCAAGTAAGCCTACAATGATGTAACAATATTAAATCAAGTGGTAATAATACATGAGGTTGTGGTTACCATAAAATATTTACATCCCTGGAGTGATATAAACAAACACACAGTGGAGTCCTAATTACCCATAGGTATTGTACAAATATGCTAATTGGAATTGGCTCGTTATTAAGGACATAATTTGTTTACTGTGTGCTACAGAAAGATGAAGTTGGCAACAGCAGTCACTTTGGCCGAGTTTACAGAAATTAAACTATCTCTTTAGAACTCATCAATTTATCAACAATCTGAGCTGTTTCACAAACAAAAGCAATTATCAAATACATTTTCTGTTTACTGTGATATTTCTGGCCCTTGATATTAATATGAGATCAATAATATTATAGTCTGGCCTCGGTTTCAGAGTTAACAAAGAATTGGTTGGATAATATAATAATTATAATTTTAATATAGCGCCCCCCTACCATGGTGCTATATAAGAACTAATAAAAACGTGGAGCACTTCACTTAGAACTAATTTACACAACTTTTAATCCTCACAACAACCCTGTGAGGTAGGTTAAGCTGAGAGAATATTGTGACTGGCCCAAGGTCACCCAGTGAGTTTCTGGCTAAGGCGAGACTGGAATTAGTTTACGTCACTACAACACGGACATACTAGAGATGGTTACAATTAGGTATGCGGTATTTCTGTCTTGAAAAGACAAGCTTCTCAGAATCTTATGAGTGTAAAAAGG
Source organism: Sphenodon punctatus (assembly GCA_003113815.1). Lineage (NCBI taxonomy): Eukaryota > Metazoa > Chordata > Lepidosauria > Sphenodontia > Sphenodontidae > Sphenodon > Sphenodon punctatus. The sequence goes on from QEPC01001478.1 coordinate 5,427,222, forward strand.
CAAGTATAAGTATTAATGTGATACAAATATAAATATAAAATTAGTAAAAAAAATAAAAATAAAATAAAATTAGTATTGAACAAGCTGTGCTAATGAGAGTGCAGTGTTAGGATGTATGTGCATTTGGCTATGCTAATCCCTGCACTGCTAATCCTTGTACCACTAAACATGATCAATGTGATTGTTCCAGAGTTTTGTTCTCTTTGTTCTTACAGTGTATAAAACCACAACTTTCCAACCAATATGTTCCCAGAATGCGATCTCCAAAGCCATTTTGACTCAAAGTAGTTGTCTAATGGTCTGAGAATGTCTATGGAGATAATACAGGTTGATGTGAGTTTGGAAAAAAGGTTTAATTTGAGAGTTCCCTCTTATTCATCCATACATAGCTATTGGGAGAGCTATACAAAGTTTGCCTACTGGCTGAGAGCTAGCTGGATGAAATGAGAGTTGGCTCCTCCTGCGGAGGCAGGGGAACCAAAAGCCTAAATTTGTTTAACAGCATTTTTTTGTTCCCTTTGATTATGATGTTTATTATTTTAGTTAAAATAAACAGAATTTATTAACTGAAGCTCTTCAAGTAGGTGTTTTTCCCCATTCTTCCCCAGGTCCTGTCGCTTTGCCCTCCGTAACATTGCACAGATTCGCCCCTTTCTCTCTGTCTCCTCACCCAAAACCTTTGTTCACGGCATGGTCATTTCTCACCTTGACTACTGCAACCTCCTCCTCACTGGCCTCCCCCGCTCTCATCTGTCCCCCCCTTATCTCCATCCAAAACTTCACTGCTAGGGTCATCCACTTGGCTCTTCGCTTCGACCACGTGCAGCCTCTCCTCTTCTCACTTCACTGGCTGCCTCTCCCACAATGCATTCTTCACAGACTCCTGGTATTCACTTACAAAACCCTTCACAACCTGGCTCCCCCTTACCTCTCAGCCCTCATCTCCTTACACACTCCTGCACGCACTCTCCGCCCCTCCTCTGTCCCCTCCCTCGCTCTCCCTTGTCTCCCCTGCTCACCTAACCGCCTTCATCCCTTCTCCCTTGCTGCCCCCCATGCCTGGAACTCCCTCCCTGCCTACATTCACCTCGCCCCCTCCCTCCGCACCTTCAAATCCCTCCTCAAAACCCACCTCTTCCTCGTCGCCTTTCCTGATGCCTGTTAGAACGGGCTCAATACTTACTGTCTGCCCTTCCCACAGACTCCTGCCTAACTGCAACCAAGCCAAGCACATGCACCTGAGACTTCGCACCCGCTTGAATGTTTTTATCCCTTTTCTCTCCCTATGTCCCCTATCCCTGTCTTCCCCCTCCGTGTCTATTAGATTGTAAGCTGTAGGCAGGAACCACGTCTATCTCATTGTTCTGTAAAGCGCCAGGTACACAACTGGCGCTATACAAATGCTAATAATAATAATAATAGCCTGCTGTCTTACAAGGAGTTAATAAGAGATGCAATTATTGGACCAGCTTTATCCTTGATAGAATTCATTGATGTCCCATGATACAAGACAAACAAACAATATCGGGACCCAACTGATCTATATAGTCTTAGCTAATACACAGCTAGTTTAGAAACGTTTCTAGCAATAAGATAAATATGATAGTGTCAATATAAATGAAAAACGCAATGAAAAACTACAATCTAGGCGATAAAAAAAAATGCTGGAAAATGAAACAGATTTGCTTCCATGAAGATGTTTAAGTGTGTTTTTGCATATACTTTATACAAGTCCCCATAAGATAAAACCACTTATAACCAAGTAATACACTTTTAAGTTATAAAGAGACTTAGTCCCTCCTAACCTATGAAAGAGAGGATTCTCCTCAATTCATTCCTTTTGTTTGCTGAAGAAAGTAATAACTTGATTATCTCACAATTCCTCGGAGTGGAAAATAGTAGGGATGGGCGAACGCGGTTTGGCAGTTCGGAGTTCGGCCTGAACACGGCCTGTTCGGACGACCAAACTCGAACATGAACCCGAATGCGAACATACCGAACACACTGAACGGCGAAATGGCCGAACAGGTCGGTCAGTTCAGATCGCGTTTGGGTGAGTTCGGGTGGCAAAAAAAGGTTCACTGGAAGGTCAAACATGACAGGGAGGTGTCAGTCACTGAACAGCAGGCGTTGAGTAGGATTTTTAGATTGCTTTAAGTTTCATTTCAGTTTTCTAATGAAATGAAACTTAAACCATAAACTGAAACCTTGTGTTATGCACTGTACAGACTCACTGAGTATGTAATGTATGTATTTCACTACAGACTCCTCTTCTATTTGTGATTCCCCCCCATCCCATATATATGGGATGTATATATATCC
>QEPC01001478.1:5442734-5453374 GCA_003113815.1 Sphenodon punctatus
TTATTTATTTTAAGCTTGATGTGCATGTAGACTGTGTTTTCCGATGTTAACCCTGGGAACTCCTTGCTGCTGTGTTGTGCCAGTGTTTTGCCGGTGTTTTCTGTGTTTCCCTGTGTTTTGGGTTTATACATTATTTGTTTTAAGCTTGATGTGCATGTAGATTGGGTTTCCTTCCATCCAATGTTAGTCATACGACTAGCGCTATATAAATGTCTAATAATAATAATAACCATGGGAACGCCTTGCTGCTGCGTTATGCCATGCCACTGGCCTACCATCCCCCTGGCTCCGCCTACCATCCCCCTGGCTCCACCTACCAGCTCACTGGCCCGCCGGTGACTTTGCCGCCGGCTCGCCGGCCGGCCTGCCTGCCTTACTGCCCCTCCAAACTCAAAACCCATCAGTCGCCCCTGGGTTTAAGCCCCAACTAGTAAGTATTAATGGCTCTATTCTCTAAGAATTTGTCTAGTTTCCATTTGAAGCTAGTCATGCTGTTGGTTTTCACTGTCTCGGCTGGTAAGGAGTTCCACAATTTTATTGTCTGCTAACTGAAAAAGTATTTTCTTTTGTTTGTTTTAAATGTGCTACCATTTAATGTCAGAGAGTGTCCCCTTGTTCTCTTCTTGTGAGAAAGGGCAAACAGCTATTCCCTATTCACGTTTTCCACAAGGTTTTTCCCTCATGATTTAATAAACTTCTTTCATATCCCTCCTTTATTGCCTCTTCAAGCTAAACAGCTCTAACTTGTTGAGTCTCTCCTGATATGGAAGTTGAGTAATCCCTTCTCTGAACCTTTTCAATTCTATCATATCTTTCCTGAGATGGAGCAACCAGAACTGCTTACAATATTCAAGATGGGGTCGTACCAAAGATTTATACAGTGGCATTATGATATTTTCCCTTTTATTTTCAATTCCTTTTGCAATATCTAGCATTTGGTTTGCTTTTTTGACTGCTGCACATTGAGCTGATGTCTTCAAGGAACTATCCACAATGACTCCAAGATCCTTCTCCTGAGTGGTTACACCTAGATTAGAACCTAGCACTGTGTATGTAAAGTGAGGATTATTTTTCCCTATGTGCATCACCTTGCACTTATCAACATTGAATTTCATTTGCCATTTTATTGCCCACTCACCTGTCGTGCAAGATCCCTTTGTAGTTCCTCACAGTTTGCCTGGATCTGGAAGTGATGAATGGAATGTGGGGTGAATGCAGACCCTACTCCAGGACAGGGGTCTTCCAACAATAACTCAGTTAAACTGGAGCAGAATATTATGACTCCTGTGGCAACCAGATGCTAATAAAACTTTAGTAGCCTGAAAACTACTGTAAAGCAGAATTTCCCCACAAACACATTCACAAAATTTAATGGAATTAAGTGTTCCTGTGTACAAGCCCTTAGAAAAGCAGATTTCTGTATGTAATGCTATGGCAAATAGGGTATTTTCAGATGTTACGAGAGCACGCTCAACCACAGTGAACCACGCTCAATCCCACGGCGGGGCCAAAGCGCCCTGAACATCTGTTTGGCGGCCGCCAGATGTTCACCACGGTCAATACCCACATGGGGTCAATTTCAACCATGCTTCTGGAGTTCCCCCCCCGGACCATCTCCGAAAGCATGGTCAAAGAGATTTCCCATAGGAAACAACAAAAAGTAACATCTGGATGGCAACCTCCAGCTGGAATCAAAGGAAATGATTCCCAGCCGGGGACAAAGCACGCAGCGTCACTGCCAGGCAACCAGCAACAACACAGCCACTGGAGGGAGATTTAAAGGGCAATCAGCAACAGGGAAACATGGCGGGATGGAGCAAGGAGGGAGGCGGAGGAGGAGAGCGGTGGGTGAGAGAGCGAGGTGGAGGAGGAGGTAGAGGAAGCGCAGGCGGCGGCGGAGGAGGAGGTGGTCGTGCTGCAGATGGAGGAGGTGGAGGGACAACTGCAGCAGCCGCAGCAGCAGCCGGGGCACGCTACCCCGGCGACCTTGGCTGGACTGGGGGAGGAGGAGGCACCCTAGAAACAGGTAAGGGGAACCAAGGGTAGGGGAATAGGCGGCACAGGGGCACCACTGGGGGGAGGGGGCCCGGACGGACTCCCGGCATGCAGAGGGGGAGAGGGGGGCCACGGGACAGGGGCACAACAGGACCGGACCGTAACCCCCCATGTCCCGCAGATGCAGAAATGGGCCCGGGAGGCCGAGCCCCTGGAGGAGACAGGCCCAGCATGGGCGAAGGAGGAGGCGAAGGAGGAACAGGAGGAAGAGGATGAGGAGGACCCACAGGGGAGAAGGGGGAGAAGGCCCTACCACGGGGGGGGCAGTGGAGGTTCCAGGAGACCCAGGACTTCAGGATCTCGGGGACCCTGGAGCACCAGCTGGAGCTCGCCCTAAACCAGAGAAACCAGCACGTGATCCGGGACATAGTGCGGGACATGGGGGTGGCGGGACATCACCGGACCGTGACCCAGTGCCGCTCCAAGGCCAAGGAACTAAAGAGGGGGTACAAGGCCATCTGGGACAACAATAGGTGGTCCAGACACGGAGCTCGGACCGCCCCCTACTGTGATGGCCTGGACCGCATCCTTTATTTGAAGGGGTCCATTGTGGCCCCACGCCTCATGGGGAGCACCATGGTCCAGGGCAGGGAATGGGCCGAGGTACCCCCTCCACTCACCGCCCCCCAGGAAGGCACGCGCTCCAGGGCCCCAGACCCCCACGAGGAACGCCCTGGGACTCGGCACCAGCAGCCCCCCTGGACAGCAGCCCGGAAAGCCCCTCACCCCAGGCCAGAGAAGCGGAGTCTGAGGCCGGCACCCTCATCACCCTCAGCCAGTGGTCCCAGGGGGACCCCACCACACCAAGGGGCTGGCCTTGGAGGGGTCTGAGACCAACATAGAGGGTAAGCGAGCAGTCATGAGGGGAGGCACGCCTGGGGCCGGGGGAAGGGAGGTGATGGCGGGTGGGGGAAGCACATTCCGGGGGCTGCCCCGGGCCCCCCAGGCATGCATGAGGGCCCCCCGGACCACCCACCACCAACCCCCTTCCACAACACTCCCACAGGGCACAGGACAGCACAGCAGCAGGGGCAGGTGGATGAGGAGGCCGGAGCAGAGGTGCCCATCCAGCGGGTGGAGGACTCAGGTGAGGTACATGGATAGGGTGGGGGTGCACCCGGGGGCCAGGGAAGGGGACCCAGGACACGGAACAGGAGGGAGGGGGACAGGTGGGGGCCCCAGACCCTGGGGCAGACCCAGGGGGGACACGCACCCTGGGGACCCATGCCCTGCCTGGAAGTGGGCACCCTGGAACCCACATTACCCATTTTCATTTACCCTGCGGAGCAACCCGAGCACCTGCAGCCACCCATGCCCATGCCCCTGGCACAGTGCATGAGGGAGTACCGGGTGTGGGCCCGGTGCTGGAGGGAGGAGCAGGCAGATGACATAGTCTGGACATCAATGGAGCAGGGGGAGCAGATGATCACGGCCGTGGACCGCATGGAGGCGGCCATAGAGTACTCCCTGGAATGGGCGGAGGCTCAGGACATAAGGCTCCAGGCTGAGGTGCACCTGGAGTGGAGGTGGGAGCACCGGGAACACACCAGGCAGGTGGAAGCCCTTGGGCGGCTGGAACAGGCCATCGCAATGATGGTGTGGGAGCAGTTGGCGAAGCTTAACAGGTCCCATGACATTGGGACCTCCCTGCTCCTGCACATGGGCACCATGTGTGCTTATGTGATGGCAGCCGCCCCCCCGGGCACCCTGCCTGCCTTGGTCCCAGTGCCCGGTCCCTTGGCACCCCCTCCCCAGCTGCCTCCACCCCAGCCGGGGCTGCGCATTTGACCCCCAGTCCCCCGAGGCCTCAGGAGGGTGCAGCCGCCACGGGGGGCCCCCTTCCAGCCCGGCTCCTCCCTCCCTCTCACCACCGCCTGCCCCTCTGGGCTATGAGACCACTCAGGACACAGCTGGGGACAGTGACAGTGGAGGGGAAGTGAGCTCCCAGAGCTCAGCGGCACACACTGTGCGACCGAGGGGCTGGCCCCGGACACGTGGGGGCTGGAATGTCCGGGGGGGGGGAAGTGGGAGGGCTGTGTGATGGTGGGGACACCATGCACGGGTGGTGGTGGTGGAGGGAGTTGGGGATGTGTGGGGCGCGGTTTGCCACGGGTGTATTAATAAATGTGTTGCACTCGGTCCGGACTCCTGGTGTCCGTCACAGGGTCCTGGTGGTGGTGGGGGGGCTATTCCGGGCATGGCCTGGGACCCCGGGGGAACCTCTGGGGAGGGGTGGGCGGGGCGCACCCTCATGCCTTGGCCTCCTGGCTGATATGCCTGGCCAGGGCGTCCCGGATGCGCTTAGCATAACGGTACTCCCTCGGGTTGTCTGCATCCACGTAAAGGGCCGATGTGGCTCGGGGTACTCCAGGGCTGCTCCCTCGGTCTCGCACACATTGTGCAGCACACAGCAGGCACTTATCACCAGGGCGGAGGTCTCCAAAGTGTAGTCTAGCCAGCCAGCCGGCGAGGCTCCTCCAGCGCTGCTTGAGGGCCCTGAACACCCACTTCATGACAGTCCGGCTCGAACACAGGCGGGAATTGTACAGCACCTCCACAGGGTTGCGGGCGACCGGGTACACTTTCATCAGCCACCGGGTGAGGGGATAGGCTGGGTCCCTCAGGATACAGGGGGGCATGAGCACTCCCTCGATCCTGGTCATCCCCATGTCTGCAAAGTCACCCCAGAACATCTGGGCATAGAAGGGGGAGGAGATGGTCATGATCCGGGCATCGTGACTGTGACTGGAGTGGCCCGTGAAGATGTCTATGAATATGCCCCAGTGGTCCACAACCGCCTGCAGTTGCAGGGAGTGATACCTGTGCCTGTTCACATACTCTGCGGCCTCCCCAGTGGAGGGGTGGAGGATCTCTATGTGGGTGCCGTCCATGGCACCCATGCAGTTGGGGAAGCCTCCGGCTGTGAAGCTGGTCATCACGGCCCTCTGATTGACCAGCTAGATCACCCTGTCCAGGAGCACGCCCTCCACAGCCTCACAGACATCCCGGAGGATGCAGGCAATGGTGCTCAGCCTGACCCCGAAGTGCTGGGAGACAGATTGGCAGGAGTTGGGCATTGCTAGGGCCCAGACCCCAATGGCCACCCGCTGGACCATGGGGATGGGGGTCCTCATGGGGGTGTTCTGGCACTCCAGCCAGGGCGTGAGAAGCTCCGTGAACTGCAGCAAGGTGAGCTTGTCCACCCTAAAGTGGGCCCTCCACTCTGCCTCGTCCCACTGGTGCAGCACCCTGGCCCACCACCCCTGTGCCCGCTCTGCGACCCACAGCCACCTGTCAATGGGCATAGCGAGCAAGGTAGCCTGGCACGTGGTCTCCCTCTGCCAACGGAGCTGCCCAGCTGCCTCTTGGATCGCCGCTGGCCTGCTCTGTCCCTGCATCATGGCCTGCCAGTTTGCCCCAGACAACCTCAGGGCCCTGAGCTGGGCTAGGGTGTGTCTATGGCTGTGGTGGGCCCTGCGCGCCCCTGCGCCGCCCCAGGCGGTGGTAACCCACAGGTGGATGCCCAGGTGCACCTCTGTGGTAAAGATGCGCAGCTGGTTGGTGTGGATGCGATACCACTCGGCAGCGAGCGTGAGGTGCATCCAGTAGGCGGCCGCCCTGTCCCCCTCCATGGTGTTGGCAGTCCCAGGGGTTGGGGGTGCTGTCAGCCTGACCGGTCCTGGCCGAGATTGCCCGGTGCCCTGCCTCCGGCTAACTGGGCCTGCCCTGGCAGGGTGGGCAGGTCTGGGCACCTCGGGTGCACTGTTGGGTGCACCTGCTGCCCATGCATGGGGCCTCGCACGCAGACAGGCATGCGCCTGGGCGTTCCTGTTGTAGCTGCATGCCTTCAGCCATCCCCCCCCGCCTCTCCCTGTTTGCTACACTGTGACCTTGGTGGCCTGATTAGAGTCTTGGCTGTCCTGTCTGGGCACTTATGCAGCTGTGCTGGGCCCGCAACCCACGCCTCGCTCTGTTGCTATACAATGTTGCGGCCTGTGGCCGCTTCGCTTGTCCTTGGGGCCCCCCCAGAACCCCCTGGCCCTACAGGGAATGTGTGCCCCCCTGTCTGTGGTGTTATTCTCCCTGTCTTGCTGGACCATGGCTGGCTGTGCTTTCACGGGGCTCCCCATAGCTGGACCTTCCGCAAGACCATGTCCCTGTGTGACCTGTGTCATACCCCAGCCTTGCAGTTGCTCCTGGGCTGCGCGGACAGCCAGTTGGGTGCTTATGCGAGCCTGAGCTCTGGCCTTCATTACTTCGGCTATGAGGCGAGCACTCGTGATTGCCGGTTGCATGCTGAGATGTTCCCTTCCCAGATGGGTGCATACCGGAGAGGAGGTGCTCGCATGTGGCCTGGTCCGCGGCTGAGATGGTGTCTGCCATGTCTGTGTGCAGCCTGGCCACCTACACAATCTGCCTTGCAGAGGGGGCTCCTGCCTTGGCCGTGTCGTACTTTGGCTGTGTCCACGGGGCCCATGGGTACCAGCGCTCTCGTGGGGCGGTGTATCACTGGCTGTTGGAGCTGGGTCAGCTTCCATGGCCCCCTGCTGCTGACTTCTGCATGTCTGAGCCTACCGCGGTGGAGCTGTCGGCGCTGTCGGGCATGTAGTCCTGTTCGGATGTGCAGCTGGGCTTGTCCATGCAGGATCCTTTCGAGGCTTACTACCTGATCACCCACCACATGTCCTTGTTGGGGTACCACCGGGGCATGATCCATTGGCCCCATCTCATTCACTGGGTGGTGCACCTGGGCCCTGGCCCCTCTGTGGCCCCTAGTAGTTGGCTGTGAGTCCCCCTGTGTCCCCTGGCCTCATGCCCCCGTGCGGGCTCCCACTCCTGCCCTGGGGCCGTGTTCTGTTGCCTGCACCCTCCCTGATGTCCTTGCCATGCTGCCTGCCTCCCGGGGTGCTGCTGCCCCTGTCTGTGGCTCTGGGCCTCCTCCGGGCTCCCCCCGCCTGCCTCAGTACCCGCTGTACCCCTCCATGGTTGCCCTCTCCGGCACCCAGTTCTGGCTCTCTGCTCAGCCTCCCTGGTCCCCCTGGGTCCAGCTGACTGTCCTTGGCCACCTGCGCTCCCTCCAGCGGCAGCCCCTTGGGTGCCTGTGTGACCGCGGAGTCACGGGGCCCCTGGACTGCCCCTCCTGCCTTCCTCCCGGGGGGGGGGCGAGTTGTGCCTTTGGACCTGATGCACTGCACCGGCTCTCCTGCCTACCCTCCATTGCCCCCTCATCAGTGTGAGGGGTCCATGTGTGCCCCCTGGACAGTTTCCGGACCACTCCCTGTTCCGTGTGGGCTCTCGCTGTGCCCATGCCCCGAGCTCCTGTGGCCCCCCATTCCAGGACTGCCTGTGTTGCTGTGGGGGGTGCCCGTGCGGACTGTTCTGCTGTGGGGGTTGTGTTTGCTGGTGCCTGTGTCCTGCCCGGCTCCTGTGCTGTGTCCCCCACACTTCCCTGTTCCACGCCCCCTCCCTGTGCCCGGTGTGCCTTGTCCGGGCGCCTGTGTCCCCCCTTCCCTTCCCTTCTGGGTGTGTGTGTGTGCCCGGGCATGTGCTTGTGCTGTGTGTTCCACTGTGCCCCTGTTGTCTGTGTGCCTGTTGTGTGGGGTACCTGGCCGGCTCTTCTCCCTCTCCACCCTCCCTTCCTGTTTCCCTTGTGTGGGTGTTCCCTTGTGTGCCTTTTGGCTTCGTTTGCCCTCTGTTGGCCATGTCTGTGTCCCGCCCCTGCCCGGTGCCTTGTGGGTGTTTTGACCACGGCCGGGAATCGGCGTCACGTTTGTTGCGCTGCCCTGGCCCATGATCCGGCGGCTCGATTCCCTGCCGCGGTCCCGGTCCTGTCACGTCTGTTTGGGGCTTTTAGTGACCACAGGGGGTGTTTGTTCGGTTCATCCCCGCCGGGAATCCACTGTGGTGACCCGGGCGCCTGTAACGTCTGAAATCACCCATAGTCAAGGTATGATTTAGAAAGTTTGTAATAAAACCAGTTGGTTATATGGACAGAATTGACTCCTTTGTCATCAGAAGTGATTGACAACTGAAACTTGATATCGAGGGAGCAATCCTCTGCCATTAAAGTCAATAGCAAATCTCCCAATTACTTTAATGGTAAAGAATTGTCTTGCCTCTAAAATGAACTCTCCCACCTAACGACACACTATTTGGCAGTGCTGCTATGACCAGCCACCATCAAAGGATGCCTTTTTCCCCATTGCAGGGACAAGAAGGCAGGAAGTTATAATTTAATGCTGTTTCTTGCTAGGTTTTCAGATGGCAGCTGATCTCTGACTTACAATGCAAAGATATAGAGAAGATTGTGCAGCAGGATTTTTCTCAAGTCTTTGAACGTTTCTCAAAGTAGGGTAAGTGGTTCTTTGCTGAAAGATAAGAAAGGGATTGGGTTTGGGGAGAGAATCACAAATGAGCAAACCAAATATTCTAGATAAGTTGTGCTCAAGGTCAAAATTTCCCTTCTGCTTTTTACCCAAGGTAGAGACTGAATGCTGCAGAATAGAAGAAAAAGCCAATGCTGCACCGTTTAAGATTTTGAGAAAATAATGTAGTGACTGCCTAGTAATGTTTTACTAGGCCATCCTCAGCAGGGAGGTGGGGGGAAAATAAAAGCATTCCCCTCCTCCAACCTAGTCGCTCGTACTCCCTGCTTAAGGTGACCAGATGTAATCAGTGGAAATAAATCCCTCCTGATGTGGAGAGACTGGAGGAAATAACAACACTTAGAGCTTTGCTCTCTCTCCTAAATGTATTAAGATGGAAAAAATACAAATTGCCGTCTGTTAAAAAGCCGCTGCATAACCTATTGCAACATATTAATATCTGGCCTATTAAGTTTAGTGATAACCACTTTGGAAGGGTAGATTGGCTTCTCTAACAGTTCACATTTCTTCTTTGTGCTGACACAGTCAATAGCAAAGTGAATGTAGCAAGATCAATCCCTCCGGGAAATAATAATTTGAAATGAACAGAAATGCACTATGGCTTCAGCAGGCCTATTAAAGGATACTTTATTTTCCACCTTTTGGTTTCATGAACGGTTGGCTCATATTGGATTCTGATATCACAACTCACCATTTATAAATGGAAAGATGTGATAAGCTTTTTCCATCTGAGTAACAGAGCCCTCTTTCATTTTTATGCTCCGCTCATTAGCAAGTGTCTTTTATAGCCTAACTTTCCCTCTCCCTTTAGCCACTAAGACCCTATTTCAGGCAGAACACTTTAGCACGTGCTAAACTTTTGTCGTATGCTTAAATCTCAGGGATGTCATGTACTAAGCATGTACTAAAAATTAAGCAGATGCTTAAGTGCTTGATGAAGAGATGCTTTTTATTTATTGGTAGTCCTGTAGCTTCTTATTACACTGAGCATTGTGAGGCAGATGTGATTGATCTACTAGTGTCATAAAGAGCTTTTACGCAAGGTAGAGTCTGAATGCCTATTAATGTTTTACTAAGCCATCCTGAGCAGGGAGATGGGGGAAAAAAATGAAAGCATTCCCCTCCTCCAACCTAGTCGCTCTCACTCCCTGCTTAAGGTGCCAATAAAGTGTTTTTGGCATGCATCCTGAATTAGTACTGTTTCTGACGTTTACAAATTTCTGTTTGGCAACATGCGGGGTGGAAAATTCATTGGATAAATATGTTGGTAGGAGCATGTGGATATAGTGTCTACATAATACTCTGAATTAAAATGGAACCCGAATTTGCATGAAGCGTACCAACCATTACATGGCAGTTCTCCCGAGAGATAGTATCTGCGCTAACAGTGTGGAAGAGAATTCTATTTTCTTCAATGTGACTTGTGCCCAGCGTTAACTACTTGCATGGGTGCTATCTCTATTGGGAGACCTGTCGTTCCTTTATTGTTGTTGTTGGGCATTTGGTGTTCAGTGAAATCAGAGGTTTAGCACTGCTTGATGTGGCTATCATCCTATTTTCTATTCTTATCTACATGGGCTTGTTAGTCCATTAATTAACCAACCTGGTAGTAGCTATGGTTGGTTAATAATTAAGTATGAATGTATAGTTTCTTTTCATGGATTTAAGCATGCCTTGACAAGGGACAGGTTTCTGCTTAAGACCCTTTTCACACAGACACTCTAAAACCGATAAAATGGGTGTTACATTTTATTATACATGTTGCAGGGCTGCAGGTGTGCTCTGTGGGTGCCCTGAAACATGTATAATAAAATGTAAAACCCATTTTATCAGTGTTAGAATGTCTGTGTGAAAAGGGCCTAGCTCAGAAAAGCTTCTCTTCAGTGGAAAGATTGCCCACATGGAGACTTAATGTATTATCTAAAATGCAGGCTGGCCTCTAAATGTCTATTATCTATGGGTGAAAACAGACAATACGCTAACCACTAGTGGTGGGAGCCCGGGCCCATTACCGGTTACCGGATTTACCAGTTACCGGTTCTACAAAAACCGGATTCCCGGATTAAATCCGGTATACCGGTACTGGATTTATTTCATTGAGTTCAATGGGGCGCTGTGTCCCCATTGAACTCAATGAAATAAATGAATTCCTTCCCCCTCCCCCTCCCAGGCTGCGCGGGTGGAAGGGGGGACACCCCC